>APFE031552247.1:40704-56312 GCA_000404065.3 Pinus taeda | reverse complement strand
GGTGTCTTCAGGGTTATTGAACTTCATACTCAGGAGGCCTCAATGCAAGTGTTTTCAAGTTATGTCACTGGTCACACGTCCGTAAATGTGTCCTCCAATGTGTGACAGTGGGGGTGTGACAAGGACGATGGACGATGGTGACAAATTACTGCGTAACACATATCATAAATACCATGAACCAATCAACTAAGAGTAGGGATGACCCTATAATGAAGATGGGCATACCTTCAATGCCATAGTTCAATGGGACTTATTTCCATATGAACCAGCGCTTGAGGAGATGGAGTGATAACCTAGTAAATTCTTCCTTCACGAACTCCAATAACCCTAGCTTTGTCAATACTAGAGTTCTTTCCCCGAACCAAAATTTTTCCATTAACAAAAGCAATCCTTTCCCCTTTATCTTCTAAACAAGAAATAGAGAGTAAATTCTTTTTCAAACTTGGAACATAGAGAATGTTGTTGAGAAGCAACTTCGATCCATTATCTAGCTTCAATGATGTAGATCCTAGGCCTCTAACAACATAGCTTTTGTTGTCACCCAATTCCACTGCATGAGAGGATGAATCCTTTGATAGTGTGAAGTTGCTTGCTTTCACCTCTCATGTGTCTCGATGCTCCACTATCAATGATCCATGCATTGTTATTAGTAAGAGAACTTGTAAGGGCAACCAAAAATCCTTGACTCTTGACTTTGTTGAATAAGTAGTAGATGATCTTCTTGATCCATCTTCCAGTAAAGTTGAAACCCAAGCTTATGTAGTTCACCATAGAGGGAGAATCCATGCCAACAAAGTGATCTTCGACTTCTCTTGACCTTAGCTCTGATACCATGTTGGAAAATGAAAGAAGTTATATTAGGGTTTGATTCTCCTTTCTTGATAATTACTTGTGAGTGTATTGGCTTCTTTTACTTCTTTATTATCTTACCTTTCATCAAGCAATTATACATATATGATGATCACAAAACAAGAGACACAAGATATAGGCACACGCCAAGGCAAAACTCCCCTCTAGGAGAAAACCTAGTCAAGATAATTCTTCCTTTCAATAGTATTCTTTGAGACTCATTACCTTAGACCAAGACTAGACTTTCCCTCCACACCGTGTCAGCCCCCAAGATCTTCGAGCCCTTCCAGCAACTTCGACTAGGTAGCAGCTTCCGGCAACAAGGAAATCTTAGGACACTTCGATCTCCCAACCCAGACCACGAAACAGAGAGAGAGAGAGAGGCACCAAAAGATCGATTTTATTCTTCTCTAGAGACTCCCCCAAACTTGCACTTCTTTCGTCCTCTTGGCAACAGACTTCGCACTTCTCGAGCTCTTCTTGAGATATTGAACTTGCTTGAGAGTGAGTGATCCAAATGACTTCGACCTCCTTCAATATATAGGCTTCTAGTGGGTCCTTAAGCCGACATGATGTGGAGGACACATAATTCATATTTGACTTGATACAAAACATTTTTACATGACTCGAAAGCCCAAGAAGGGTCTCTTCGAATATACAATGACCTTGTAAACTCAATATTAATCCTAGAAGTCCACAATGGGGACTTTGACTAATATAATGATGACCCAAGCATGAAACCCATGCTTAATAAGTCATTGTTACAATAATAAAAATTATTTTCTTTATTCTTTTGACAAGTACATTACATAATTACTCAAGTACATTATTGAAGACCGAACATAGTTACATTTTCTAACAAGATCAAAAGGGAGCTAACATTTCGTACTGTCCTCAAAAGATAAGTATCTTATATCTTTCTTCCTTGATTATTATTGTTATTTTACTATCACTTAGTCTCTTGTATTTGTATCTTTTGCTTCGTTACAATTGTTCTCCCATGGCCTTCTAGTGAGGATTACAAGTACATAGCAAAGGTTGTCTAGACTCTTGCAGTAGATGGAAGTAGTGTAAGAATGAAGCAAAGTGTATGACAATAGGACTTTTCGCGAATCAGTGATGTGTATTGTACTAGAAGATATTCGGGTTTAGAGGGAGCAAGCATATCATCATGTTTGAAGTATAACTTGTTTTTGCCGAAGAGAAGCGAATGATGACTTCCAAATAGATCTATAAGATATAACATGCAACATAGACAAGTACAAAGCAAGAGTTGAGAATAGAAGGTTCTCCCAAAAAGGGGGAGAGGATCATGACAAGACATTTACTCCAATTAACAGGTACACTTTTGTTAGAACTATTATCATTGCCTTTTTGCACCAAGTCGATGCAGAGATCGTTTTTCTCAATGGATTAATTAAGAAGGAAGAAGTGTACATAGAGCTACATAGAGCTACCTTAGGTACATAAAAAGAAGTCTCATGATCAAAGAAGGTTTTGTATGATCACAAGAAGACACTTTGGACTTGGTATTTTTGGATTAATGGATCAAGGTTAATACTATTTGATTTGTGTCTAACGAAGGTAGAAGGACTCAAGTGTCGAAGGGAGTAGTTGTGATAGAAAGAATTGCTTTTGTAACAGAGGAAGCAATCAGAGAGCCTTGATTTAGTTTCAAAAGGAGTTGATCTTTGAGTTTGAGATGATGGCCTATAAGGCTAAGGGAGAAACCAGAATTACCATAGCAGGATATGTGTCAGTGTGACAGGGAGCACCTAGTAAGGGTGACAAGAAAGCGGTTGTAGTGATGGACTTAGTGAAGGAAGCAGATAAGCTTATGGTTGAACCAAGGCATATTGCTCAACATGTGTTGCACTACCAACATGGTATAGTTGGTCAGGGCATAGTCAGTTATGGTTTGAGATATGTCTCAAATAGTGAAGTACAACTGCATATTCAAATTGGGCAAAGAGAGCTAAAGACAAAAAGAGTCCATCAAGATATTGCTTCAATTTTGGGCTCCATTATAATTTCTTGGATGAGCAGGAAGAAGACATTTGTTGCACTTAGTATTGCAGAGGCATATATTGCTACTGGATTAGAAATATGAGAAGCGATATTGCTTCAAAGGCTACTTGCAAGATTGTCGTGATCAAGTGTAGGTAACGAACATGATGACAGGTCAAAGCATAGTGAGATATAGTACCAAGACATGGTATAGAAGGAAGCAACATGGCTCCAATATTATTCTACAAATAAGTAGATTGCTTACAAAGCCTCTGTCTAAAGCAAAGTTTGTATACTTCAGGGAGAAGGACAAGCTTGGACTTGTTGAGAATGCCTCCATTAGTAAGAGAGAGTGCTAATGAGATAGCATCATTGATTGACATTCTCCCTATGTCAAGTATATTGACCTAAATTAGGGAGAATGGTACGACAAATAACTGGCATTCTTCCTGTGTCAACTATGTTGACCTTGTTGTGAAATGTAATTAATTTCGGTCTTCATAATTGTTGTACTCATTTCAATATGTATCTTATGTAACAAACAAGAAAAAGAAAAAGAAAATTATTATTAAGCATGGGTTTAATGCTCATTATTGATGGTTTTTTAGGTAAAATCATGTTCTTCGTGCTTCTAGGGTTTGTTAGGTCTTAGGATTTATTGTCACGAGTCAAAGGAGTCAACATCATGTTTATAAGACCCTTATGGGAAATTTGTAATTGTAAAAAGAATTATTTTTGAGTCTAGAAAGTCTTAGAATCTCCAAGAGTACAAGTCAACCCTAGGATCCTCAAGTCAGCCTAAAGGAGGGAATTCAACCACTTGAGAAGGCTATAAAAAGAAGCAAATTGACCTCATTTGGACACACTCACTCACAAGTTCGATCTATCAAGGAAAAAGTTCAATCTGAAGCTAGAAAGTTGCAAGAAGGAGAGTGAAGGTCGAGAAAGAGGAAGGACAAAATCTCTTGTTTTTGGGCAAAATATATCTCATACATGTGAATTTATAGGGTTTCTAGGGTGCAGTAGGAGGCTAAAGTTGCGGGTTCGAGTTGCAGTAGGACGAAGTGCAGAATCTGTAGCTAGAAGAGGGAAAACCCTTGCCTAGCCCTCATTGGCCTTAGGAGAGATGTCTTGCTCTAAGTAGGTCTCATAAGGTGGTTATATTAGGGTTTCCAAGGAGCTACAAGGATGAAGTAGCACGGTCAAGTAGCAGTAGCTGGTAAGTCGAAGTTGCAGGTCAAGTAGCAAGGTCGAGTAGTAGTAGTTGGTAAGTCGAAGTTGTAGAGCTAGCAGGCCGAATTTGCAAGGAAAGAGTAGTTTGGTGCAAATTCAAGGAAGGACATGAAGAAGGGTTGACTTGGTACTAGGAGAAGGACTTGGTCTAGGGATTGGGTCATTGTATCCATTTGAAACATATTCTAAGAAGAGTTTTTGGGTTTTCCCCTTGGAGGGGTTTTTCCCTGGCTGAGAGCCTATATTTGTGTCTTCTATTGTTGTTGTTGTTCTTGATATTGTTTTATGAAAAGATCTAACTAAAGAACATGTAATAATATAATTAAGATTCAAAAGAAAGTATCAAGGTTAAACAAAATAAGATTAATAAGCTACCACTTTGACATTTTCTAATAGACCAAATTAGGAAGAATGGTCCTAGAGCATCAGGCCCTGAATTACTCAGATAAAGTGTGGCCTTTCGAGATTCACAATGCGACAAAGATATTGACCTAAATGATGGTGAACCAATACTAGTCTATATACCTTGTGTCAGATAGACCTAAATTATGGTAACTAGTTGATGCTAAATGATGTACCATGTGTCAGAAGCACAAACTAGGATTATGGTGAGGATATACCATAGGTTAGAGGTAATAACCAAGATTATGGTAACTTGTTGAAGCGCTTTGTTTACCATGTGTCACAATTTTTTACTAGATTATGGTAATTGGATTTGTTATAACCTTTTCTTATATCAATTTGTCAACATGAGAGCATCTAGATAGTCGTTATGAATACCTCCCTAGTTAAATTATGCAACTAGGGTCAAATTCCACTTTGGACAACTCATTTGATGTAGATAGTTATTGCATTGAATTCCTCTTTTCGAGAGGACCAAAATCAACCTAAATATCACTCAAATCGGACAAGGGGAAGTGGATTTTTGAATTAAAGCCAACATGTGTAAATTGTCATGGTCGACTTCAACATCATGTAGGCTCATGAAGCCCAAACGACATGTCTTTTCACCCTTATCGATCCATATAAATAAAAGAGACCTCAAACTTCTTTTGGCACTTCATCACCTCACATCACATCTCCTCTCTCGTATTCCTATTCATTCATACAACTCAGATTGGAAGGATTTCTCTCACACATGCGAAGGACAAGTGGTTGTTTCTGGTTGGGCCGAGTTGTAAGACAATTGCAAAGCATTGACCAGCATTGGCCAAGGTAAAATTTACCTCATTTGACTATATTTTTGGGTGGAAAATTTGGTTTTCTGCAGGGCGCATTGAAGGACACACAAATCGAGGAATTTTGATCAGTTCAACTAACATTGACTTTCAAGATTGACTGCAAAAAATTGCAAACTACGTTTTTGGGTGGAAAAGTTCATTTTCTGCAAGCCACATTGAAGGACACATAAATCGAGGAATTTTAAGCAATTTGACTAACATTGGCTTTCAAGATTGACCATAGAAAATTGCAGACTATGACAACAAACTCTCTCTTTTGACCTAGTTTGACTAAGGTTTTGAGGACTATTTTGGGAAAATTTTGACCAACACTTGAGGCCGAGTTTGACCGAAATAGACCGAGCTCCTAAAGGACTATGTTGACCATTGACTATAGTTGCAGCTAACTGCATCACTGTTGACTGCTATTGACTTAGGCAGATTACAGGAAGATCAGATTTGACCATTGTTGACTTCATTACTTGTCTCTAGTTTGGATAGTTGTTTTGATATTGGATATTGGCTAGTCAAAGTTTGACTTTTTTTTTCACTTTCTGGTTCAAAGATACCCAGGTCAGTGGGTAGCCACTATGTCCAGGGTTGTTTAACACTGAGTGGACGCCACCCGAAGGGCATCAACACCCCTCAGCCTATTTACTGACCTGACCCCAAGAGCTTTCGGGAATTGACCCTGTGACCTCCCATTGGCGAGGCACCGATTTGACCGATTGAGCTAACTCTTAGGGCTATCAAAGTTTGAATTTGACTGTTAGATGATGTAATTTCTCTGTTGAACATTTGAAGACAATCTAATAGAAGAGATTTGCAAGATTTTTCCCCTTAGTGGGGGTTTTCCCTGGTCATTGACCAAATATGGTGTCTCTTGTCTCTTGGCTATCTTTCATTGTGCATTTGTCTAATTGTTCTATCTACTATTTCTCTAGTGTCATTGGATAATTGAAAAAGAAAATTTGTTAAATTGGATGTTATTGGATATTGCTGAAGTCATAGTTGAAGCATAGAACAAATTGATGAAAAATTAACGTGGTATCGGAGTTGAGGTGAAGATATGCCCAAGAGGCATAGAGAGAGAGCATCCATTTTCTAGAAACTGATCGAAAAAGGGAAAAATATTTTGGTAAAAACATCTTCCTCTTTCTTCAAGGGGCACGAGAAGTTGGGTGACTCATCTAACTTTGTTGCATGGAAAATCAGGTTGGAAATCATAACTGACAACAATGATGTTTTGGACTTCATTCAAGAAAGAGTACTTGAGCCTCGAGAGAATGCTTCCATTGTTGTCAAAAACAAGCATAAGAAAGGTCACTTAAAAGCAAACCAAATAATAGTTGATGTTTTACAAGATAATATACTTGTGTATGCTGGAAATTTGAGAAGGTGTAAGTATGATAAGATAGCTGGCATGTATAAAGTCAACAATTTGAATGAAATCGTCTCTTTGAAAGATCAACTCAAAGACATGAAGATGAACAAAGGAGAATATGTACAATCATACATTATGAGGATATCTCGTCTTAGAGATCGGTTGCAAGGAATTGGGGAAACCACACCTGATAGGGAATTGGTGATTGTAACTCTTAGAGGGCTCTCTCCCATTTGGGAAACCTTCATTACTACTATAAGAAACAACAATAGCTTCCTATCATTTGATGAGCTTGTTGGAAAGCTCAGTTAAGAAGGAACAATGATGATACCTAGAAGAAGAATTCAAGGATGAAAGGAAGGAGATCCCACTGTCTACATTCTCAAGGAAAGAAAAAGAACGGAAAGAAAGGAAAGGGAAATCCATCTAAATCTAGAATACCTCCTCAATATAATCGAGATTCCAAGGATTCAAGAAGGCGATAAAGAGATGTTGAGTGCTACAATTGTCATCGAAAGGGTCACTATGCTCGAGATTGTCGCGAAAAGAGAGATTCTCCAAGAAGAAACTCTTCAAGGTCCTACAACAATAATTGTGTCTTCAACAACAGGAGGTCATATGAAAGAAGAGACAATATAAGAAGGAATGAAAGAAGAAGAGACTCCCCCAATGATCGCGAAGATAACTATCATCCTCCAAAGAGGTCAAGGAACTCTAGGTATAAAGGCAATGCTACTAATGAATCTGAGTATATTCTTATTTCCACATTATCTAGTTCATCTCCTTCGGATTCTTGGGGTAGTTGGCTGGTTGATAGTGGGGCCTCTCATCACTTCTCCGGATATAAGGTGGTTCTCTCTAATTTGGTAGAGAGGGATACCAATTTGAACATTATTCTTGGTGACAATACCACTCATCTTGTAAAGGGCTTTCGTTCTGTCAAATTTCATTTGAACTCTGGGGAATTTGTCTTGCTTCATGATGTATTATATGTGTCGGGATTGAAGAAGAATTTGGTTTCGATATCTACTTTGGAGGATAAAGGTATGAGGGTTGCATTCATTAAAGAAAAAGTACTTACGTGAGTCTTGGCTTACTGAATCCTACATGAGAAATTCCTTCACATTGGGATCTAGGTTTGAAAGATTCTATAAAGTCACTGGAAGACCTCTTTTACCTGTGGTCCATAACATAAATCTTCAAAGCGAGTTGTGGAACCAAAAGGCTGGCCCATCTACATTATGATGCTCTTCCAAAATTGAAGAAGTTGGTCTCTGAGGTCCTTGATGTTCAAGCTCAACATGATGGAGTATGCCCTGGGTGTGCAAGTGGAAAGAAGACAAGGGGACCATTCCCCTCTAGTGAAAACAAGACGAAAGAAATTCTTCATCTCATTCATTCTGTTATATGTGATCCAATGCTCGTGCATTCACTTCGGGGTGATCTTTGTTACATCACATTCATCGATGATTTCTCAAGGAAGACATGGATATACTATTTGAAGCACAAGGATGAGGCATTCGAAATATTCAAGGAGTTCAAGGCTTTGGTTGAAAATCATATAGGGAAGAAAATAAAGATCTTCAGGTCCAACAACATTGAGGAATACATCTCAAATGAATTTATAGACTTTTGTAAGTCTAAGGAAGCAATTAAGAAGGAAACCATTGTGCCCTACATTCCCGAGCAAAATGGAGTGGCTAAGAGAAAGAACAAGTCCATTGTAGAAGTTTCGCAAGCCATGCTCCATGATCAAAAGTTGCCAAAGTTCTTTTGGCCTTACGCAAAAAACACAGCGGTATATGTTCAAAACAGGTTGCCTCATCGACCTTTGGACAACAAGGATCCCAAGGAAGTATTATGAGGTGTCAAGCCCGATATTGGTCATCCCTCGATTTTCGGCTGCCCCATATACTTCCATGTGCCAAAGGATAAAAGAAACAAGCTAGAAGCTACAGGAAGGAAAGGGGTTTGTTGGATATATTGAAGATTCTAAAGCATTTGTAATATATATTTTTGGTTAAAGGAGGTTGAAGTTAGCAAGGGTGTAACATTCGATGAAGATGTTGCTCTTAAAAAAGCAAGCGACCTTCCTCCGCCGCCTCCTCCTAAAGACGAGTGATGATGTGGATATTCTAGAAGGTCCCTCTATGCATGAATCTGAGAAGGACATCGTTGATGGTCCCATGGAACCTATGGACACTTTGGATCCTCCGACTAGGAAACGACCACTTTGGCTCAAAGACACACTATAAGATGCCAAGAAACACGTTGTTTCTCATGGAACTTTCAGGGAAAACAAGAAGCTATGCAGGTACCAAGCATATGTTGTATCTATGAGAAATATGATTCAAGTTGAACCTAGTACCTTTGAAGAAGTCGTGAAGGAACAAGTTTGGAAGGATGCAATGGTCGAAGAATATGAGTTTATTATGAAAAATGATATATGGGATATTGTGTCGAGACGAAAGGGAACATCTGTGGTAACCTCCAAATGGAATTATAAGATTAGGCACGGGGTTGATGGAAGCATTAAAAAATACAAGGCAAGGTTCGTAGCCTGTGGATTCTATCAAAAAGAAGGAGAAGATTACGATCATATATTTTCTCCTGCACCTTGATATATGGCCATCTGTTCAATAGTAACCCTTCATGCAAGTCAAGGATGGACTCTCCATCAAATGGATGTGAAGATTTCTTTCTTACATGATTTTCTGCAAGAATAAGTGTACATGGAACAACCTCCAAGATTCGAATTTTATGACAGGAAGACCCATGTATGTCAATTAAAGAAAACTCTTTATGGATTGAAGCAAGCTCCCCGTGCTTGGTATGCTCATATCGACAGTTACTTGATAAAGCTGGGATTCACAAGGAGAAATGTTTATCTAAATTTGTACTTCAAAATAATCCAAGGTATGGTATTATATGTCGACGAATTATTTATGACAGATGTGTGAAAATTCTATCACTACAACAACTGATTTATTTTACCTACTTATTTCCCAATAAGTTATTTATGAAAATCCTTCAGTAAACATTAAAATAAATTATGCTGCAGATATCACATCATAATCCAGAAACAAACACATGCACAAAAATCAACACATCGACACAGATATTTTGGACAATAGTCCCAGGAAAATCCCAATGTGGGAAAACCGGTGCAGCAAGGGAGGATTTTATTATTCAGCAATTCGTCAGTACAACTGGGTGCCAAACTGGCTTACCCAATAGAGAGAAAATTCTCCATCACTTCTCCCAATGTCAGCATCAGGCTATCTGACCTCTACGTAGCTCCCAAATCTTCTATGTCAGCTCCTGCCTCTCTGCGTCAGCACTAGGCCTCAATGCATCACCCACGCAGGCCCCCAATCACTACGTAGTCTGCTGCCTCTGCGTCTGCTTGAAAGGCTCTGCATTTGTCTCTCCAACCTCTGCGCTGGTCTTCTGGTGATGTTTCCGGCTCTCTGCTGCCTCCTGCTGCTCTCCAGACCATTAGTTCGAATTTCTCAACGAACACCACTCCAGAAATCGAACTGACTGGTCTCCCTCAGTGTGTTCTCCAACTGACCCTCAAGCCTCTTCTTATAATTTCCCTGTTGGTCCTTCAACGGCTGAGATTAAATCTCTAATCAGTGGCTAAGATTAGATTTGGCTTGATCCATGAATTTCGAAACTTTGTAACCCAATTTTATATTTAATACCCATTCATATTTTATTTTTCCTAAGTTTAGGCTTAAAAACTCCATTAAAAATATTAATTATTTTAATATCTCCCAAAACAGTTAGAATCTACCCAAACCTTTTTTGGGTCTTTGATATTTCATGTGTTTTAGCCTCTCCACCAATTTTCAAGGCTAGAGCACATCCGATGCTACCCCAAATCAACACTCCCTCTTAGGGAGGACTGTGCTCTAGTAATACTCCACACTGAGCATTACTTTGATCATACGACATCGGTACTAGTGCTAATGCTAAGCCTCCCTGCCCAACATCCTCTGCACTGCTGCATCATGTACTACTACCCATGGCTCTATCACTGCCACTGCTACATCTGTACTGTAGCTCCCTCTGCATCTGTGTTGTTGTTGGTAAATCTTCCCAACACTGCATTTGCATTGCAAACTCCTCATCATGTTGCATCATGCTACTGCTGACTGCTACTACACCGCAACATCATACCCATTTCTGCTATTGAAATGAATTTTTTATCATCCCCATCTTCTCCCTGAAATAATCAAACTTGGTTCTTCCAAGGGCCTTGGTAATGATGTTTTCCACCTATTCTCCTATAGGAGTGTAGCTCAACTGTACAGCTCCTTGTTGGAAACAGTCTCTGACAAAGTGACACCGGATATCAATATGCTTTGACCGATTGTGAAACACTGGATTCTCAGAGAGCTTTATGCAACTCTGATTATCAAATATGATCTTGGTTGCCTCCATCTTTCTTCTGAATAGGTTCACAAGTAGTTTTCTAAGCCATATGGCCTCGCACGAAGTTGTGCTTACGACCATATATTCCGCCTCTGCTGAGCTCAAAGCCATGAATATCTGCTTCCTACTGCACTAAGAGGTCATTCCTGATCCAATATTGAAGCAGTACCCAGAGGTACTTTTCTGATCCACTGAACTTCTTGCCCAATTTGCATCAGTAAATCCACTCAATCTTATATCCTTACTCCTGGTGTACAAGAGTCCATAATCGATTGTTCCTTGTAAATATCTGAGAACATGTTTTGTTTCCACCCAGTGCGCCCTCTTTGGCTCCACCATGAACTGACTAAGGTTGTTGACAGCGTAGCAAATGTATGGTTTGGTATTGACCAAATACACCAAGGACCCTATGAGCTTCCTGTATAAGGTGGGATCAACATCCTTGTCTTCTGATGCATCAATCTTCTTCCAGTTGGTGACCATTGGAGTATCCATGGGTCTACAGTCCTCCATCCTTAATCTCTTCAAGATTTATGTAGCATATCTTTCTTGCCCAAGGAAGATCTCCCCCTTTTGCTACCAAACTTCCAACCCCAGGAAATAATGCATTTGTCCCCAATCCTTCATGTTTAATTCTGTGGCTAGATTCTTCTTGTAGTCCCCGATAAGCCTGGATGATCCTACCAAGGAGAGATCATCCACATATAATACTAAGATTAGAGGCTCCTTCTCTACCACTAGATAGTAGAGATTTGGATCTGCGTCACTCTTGACAAATCCCATTTTCTGCAAGTAGCCATCGCTTCGACCACACCATGCTCTAGGTGCCTGTTTTAACCCATACAAGGCTTTCTTCAAAGCCCTCTGGTTGTTCAATGGATACCTCTTCTTCTATCACTCCATTCAGAAATGTCATTTTGACATCTATCTGATGAATCTCCCACCCCATCTATGCTGCAAGAGATATCACGGTTCTAATATTTGTATACCTGGCTACTGGGGCGGAGGTCTCTTCATAGTCAATTCCTTCCTTCTAAGCATACCCCTTAGCCACAAACCTGGCTTTGTATTTCTCAACACTATCGTCTGCAGCGTATTTGATCTTGTAGATTCATCTCGAACCTACCACTGATCTGTCTCGAGGCCTTGGCAGTGCCTCTCAGACATCGTTTACCATTATGGAGTTGTACTCCTCTACCATCGCATCTAGCCAAACCTGATGTTGAGATGCCTCCTGAAAGTTGGCAAGCTCCCCATCCTGAGCTACTAATGCCTGATATCTATATGGTTGTTTTCACTCCCTCTTATTGTTCCTTGGCGCACCAATGAAGTCCTCTACATCTTGCTGAATCTGACGAAGTTCCCTACTCATTCTTCCTCTGCCATCAGGTGCTTCTGTTAGCTCCTCCTCATCCTATGATTCTTCCTGACCTGAGGAAGAATTCTTTTCTTCCGTTGGTTGAAGATGTTTGACCAACGGTTCCTCTTTTGACTGCTCCTTAGAAGGTATTTCTCGAGATTTTCTGAAAGCCCTATCCTCCATGAACTTCACATCTCATCGAACTACTACCTTCTTGCTCCCTGGAAGATAGATTTTGTATGCTTAACATTCTCGCTCTATCCACCTAGATATCCTTTCTCTGTAGTTTGATCCAACTTCTTCCTCTTTTCGTCGAGTATGCGTCAATATGCTAAGCTACCAAATATCCTGAAATGACTGACTTCAGACGTCTTACCTGTGAAGACTTTTTGTGGAGTAATCTTGCCCAATGCCCGATGAGGAGTTCTCTTCTGAACATAGACTGTTGTGTTGCAAGCCTTTTCCCACAGGAATTTTGGCATATTCTGATCATACATCATGGCCCTAGCTGCTTCTACAATAGTCATGTTCTTTCTTTCTGCTAATCCATTCTAGTCCGGATTGTAAGGAGTTGTCCACTCTGTTCCGATGTCCTCCTTAGCACAAAAATTAGTGAAGTCCCTATCGACATACTCTCCACCATTATCTGAGCGCTAAACTTTTATTTTCTCCCCAGTCAAATTCTCCACCAGAGCCCTAAACTCTTTGAATGGACAGAAAACCTCATCCTTGGTTTTCATAAAATAAATCCAAGTTTTCCTTGAGTGGTCATCAATGAAGGTAAGGAACTACTCGGCACCACTAAGAGCTTTAGTGGACATGGATCCGCAGATATCAAAGTGTATCAATCCTAGTACACTCTTGGCCCTATTTTTACTTCTAGGAAATGCTGCTTTGTCATACTTTCCTAAAGCACATCCTCTACATACATCATCTTGTTCCGTAGTAAGATCCGGAACTCCTGTTACGGTGCTCTTGATAATTCTCAGAGCCCCATGGTGCATGTCTCACTCTTTTGTGCCATAGTTTGTTCAAATCCTTGTCTCCATGACTGCCTATTAGTGCCATTGGTGATTCTAGTTGTAGTCTGTACAACTTGTTACTTTTGATCTCGATCTGCACTTTCTTTTTCCAACTTGGGTGTTTGACATATACTTTCTCCTTGATGAAGAAAATGTCATAGCCTTTGCCTTGAAGTTACGATACGGAAAGTAAGATTATCCCTAACCCTGGTACATGCAACACATTGATAGCACGGAACCGCTGTCCTATTTTTGTTTGAAAAATTATGGTACCCGTCCCTACTGGAGTACATTTTGCCTTGTTCCCCATGGTGATCTAAAAATTCATTCTCTTCCCGCTAATCTGAGAAACATTCCCGGATTCTCGTCAGATGCCAAGAGGCCCCACTATCTATATACCATACCTATGATAATGCAGAGCTAGTCACACAAGCCACTTCTTCTTCCATCCTGGAAGCCAACATAGAGAAATTGAAATCACTTTCTCTTGTGCAATTTTCTGAAAATTTGTGCGAGTCTCCTGACGTAGGTGCCTCTGCATCATGGTCTCGACCCATAATTGATTTTCCCTTCTTGTCTTTGATTACTTGCTCTGATACCATGTGAAAATTCTATTACTGCAACAATTGATTTATTTTACCTACTTATTTCCCAATAAGTTATTTATGAAAATCCTTTAGTAAACATTAAAATAAATTATGTTGTAGATATCACATCATAATCCAGAAACAAACACATGCACAAGAATGAACACATCAACACAGATATTTTGGACAATAGTCCCAAAAAAAACCCAATGTGGGAAAACCAGTGTAGCAAGGGAGGATTTTATTATTCACCAATTCTTCAATACAACTGGGTGCCAAACTGGCTTACCCAACAGAGAGAAAATTCTCCAGCACTTCTCCCAGTCTCAGCGTCAGACTAGCTGACCTCTGCATAGCTCCCAGATCCTCTACGTCAGCTCCTTCCTCTCTGCATCAGCATTGAGCCTCTCTGCATCACCCACGCAGGCCCTCTAGTGACTGCACAATCTATTGCCTCTGTGTTTGCTTTAAAGGCTCTGCGTCTGTGTCTCCAACCTCTGCGCTGGTCTTCTGGAATTGTTTTCGACTCTCTGTTCCATACTTGTTGCCTCCTACTACTCTCCAGAACACTAGTTCGAATTTCTCAGCTAAACCCGCTCCAGAAATCGAACTGACTGGTCTCCCTCAGTGTGTTCTCCAACTCACCCTCAAGCCTCTTCTTCTACTTTTCCCGTTGGTCCTTCAATGGCCGAGATTAAATCTCTAATCATCAGCTAAGCTTAGATTTCGCTTAATCCATGACTTTTGGAACTTTCTAACCCAGTTGTATATTAATACCCATTAATATTTTATTTTTCCTAAGTTTAGACTTAGGAACTCTATTAAAAATATTAATTATTTTAATATCTCCCAAACTGGTTAGAATCTACCCAAACAATTTTCGAGTCTTGGAGATCTCATGTGATTTAGCCTCTCCATCAATTTTCAGGGCTAGAGCACATCCAATGCTACCCCAAATCAACAAGGTGCAGACCCTCCCATTCTAGAGTGTAAGAGTAATTAGAAGAAGAGTTTCGACGAAAATCACATGAAGAAAACATTTGTCGACGCGTTTCGAACCAACTAGTGTGGTTCATCGTCAGGACAAGTTGAAGAAACAGATCCAACTTAGCATGTTAAATAGACTGATCAGAGCCTCCAACGGTTTATATGACCAACGACTAATTTTGACTTTAGGACCATGGTCAAATTGTTATTATTATTATTTATTTTAATTAATTAATTTATTTATTTTAAGGAAATTAGTTAAATCAGGGACCAAATCCTTAAAATATATATATGGAAATTAGTTAAATTAGGTACCAAATCCTTAAAATATATATAAAAATATTTAATATGAAATAATTTTAATTGGTTTTAATAGTTAGTATAAGGTATTATTTAATAAATAAAAATTATAATCAAATGGAAAGGACCTATCTTATAGTATATGTCTAGATTAAATGTATGTATAAAAATAAATATATATTAAAGGGTTGTTAAGATAAAAGTTAGTTAGTATTAATA
>APFE031552247.1:2080-39816 GCA_000404065.3 Pinus taeda | reverse complement strand
ATAATAATAATAATAATAATAATAATAATAATTTGACCATGGTCCTAAAGTCAAAATTAGTTGTTGGTCATATAAACCGTTGGAGGCTCTTATCACTCTATTTAACATGCTAAGCTAGATCTGTTTCTTCAACTTGTCCTGACGATGAACCACACTAGTTGGTTCGAAACGCGTCAACAAATGTTTTCTTCATGTGATTTTCGCCGAAACTCTTCTTATAATTGATCTGGATCACAGAAGCCTCAATTCAATAAGTGTAAGAGTAAGTTAGCTTCCAAATTCGAGATGAAAGATCTTGGTTTGATGCATTATTTCCTGGGACTAGAAGTATGGTAAAAGTCAGGCAAGATTTTCCTTTCACAAGGAAAATATGTTATGAAACTTCTAGAGAGATTTGGCATGGTTAAGTGCAAGTCCTTGCCTACACCTATGGAGATAAATTTCAAGAAGCTGTGTGGAGAAGCTATTGGACCGAACCTAGCAAACTCTCTTGAGTATAGACAATTGGTTGGTGCTTTGCTGTTTCTCATGAATACTCGCCCCGACATATGTTTTGCAGTTAACACCTTCATCTAGTTTATGACTGAGCCTCACCTTGTACATTGGGTCACTATTAAGCATGTAATAAGATATCTACATGGGACTATTAACCTTGGACGAGGTCCTCGCTGGAGACATTAGAGTACATGGATATACAAATGCAGATTGGGTTGGAAATGTTGTCGACAGGAAGAGTACTTCCGAATGTTTTCTTAGTCTGGCATGCCATGATATCGTGGATGAGCAAGAAACATAAATATGTATCCCTTAGCACTGTCGAGGCCGAGTATATTGCAGCTAGCCTTGTGAGTTGTGAAGCAGTTTTGTTGAGGAAGCTATTTGGTGTTGATTTGGCGTAGCATTAGATGTGCTCTATCCATGAAAACTGGTGGAGAGGCTAAAGCACATGAGATCTCCAAGACCTAGAAATGGTTTGAGGAGATTCTAACCGGTTTGGGAGATATCAAAATAATTAATATTTTTAATGGGGTTCCTGAGTCTAAACTTACGAAAAATAAAATATTAATGGGTATTAATACAAAATTGGGTTAGAAGGTTCCAAAAGTCATGGATCGAACCAAATCTAATCTTAGTCATTCATTAGAGATTTAATCTCGACCGTTGAAGGACCAACAGGAAAAGTATAAGAGGAAGCTTGAGTGTTAGTTGGAGAACGCACTAGAGTGATCCGTCATTCATTTTGCTAGAGCGTGGTTGCTAAGCAAAGTCGGATTGGTGATCAGCAGCGAGGGGCAGTGAGTACTGGACAACAAGGCAGAGATAGTGCCAAGAGACCAGCGCAAAGGCAGAAAGCGAGAAGCAACAACCATAGGAGACCACACAAAGCCCAGCAGAGACAACGTCGAGGCCAGAGGGACTGCTTCATCCACGCAGAGAGCAGCTGGAGTGATGCAGAGGGTCCTAGAGGCTGCGTAGTGCCTCAGAGGGCTAACGCAGAGGGGTTTGGGGCTAACACAGAGGCTAGAAGGGCTAGTGTAGTGCTTCAGAGTCGCCGGAGAGGGTTTCGTGGGACAGGTTTTCTATTTACCTGTTTCCGAATAGAGGGGTATTGCTGTCAGTTATTTTTCTCTGTCAGGTGAGCTAGCGTGGCACCCAGTTGTACTCAAGAAAATACTGCATAATAATAAACCCTCAGAATGACTGCACCAGTTTTCTCGCATTGGGTTTTTCCGAGGACATTTGTCCAAAAATAACAGTGTCACTTGTGTGTTTGTTTTCTTTCAGCTGATGATCTGTAGATGTTGAGATTGTATTGTGTTTATTTCATTATTTATTTGTTTTAAATAACTTGTTCAAATTTAACAAGTATAAGAAATAAACCAGCAGAATACCAATTAAACTTCTAACAAGTAATACTTACAATTTCAACATGGTATCAGAGCGTGGTTGCGGATCACAGGAGAGTTGAAGGCATCAGCTAAGTAGAGCATTTTGCAGTAGATCCCAAGTGACAAAAGCTGATCCTTGCAGAAAGCAACAGAGGAAGGGTTGACGCAATTGGCTGAGGGCGCTGTTTTGCCAGTGCCGAGATTGTGCAAAGCCTAGAGGCTCATTCCTTCAGTTGCTAGGGCATAGGAATCTATGGGCAGTTTACGGGAGGAAAGCTGGTGTGGTACTGTGGGCAAAACAATACTTAACAATGCAAAACCAAGGTAGAGGGAGTTGCTATCGAGGCGGATTTCTAGCCAAGGAATCCAGATCAGTGTTGCGGGTGCACAAAAGGTCGGAGAGGTGCAACTTGACGATTGGCAGGAGGATTTCCAGAAGGGAAATTGGGACTCGGAGGGAGTCTAGCAGAGAAATTATTGACAGGAAGTAGAGAGACTCGGAGGAGTTGATAGAGAAGAGCAGAGAGAGGGTTGTGAATGGGATGAGGGATCAGGATAGGCTGGACAAAGCATCCAACTTTGTGGTCTGGAAGGCCAGGATCCTGCCCATTCTAGAAAGAAATCGCATCAAGGCCTTTGCCTTGAGAATAGTGGTGATCCCAGTTGACCCAACTGAAAATGAGAAGTACGAGGAGGCAATGGCCAGGGCGAAGTGCATCATCCTTAATGGGGTCAAGGATCATGTGGTCCAACATATTGCCGAGAAGGACACAACAAATGAAATATGGGAAGCCCTGAAGAAATTGTACCAGCATACTTCCGTGTAGGGGAAGATGTTACTTGAGAATCAACTGCGGTCATACTAGATGCAAAAGGGAGAGAAGATAGATCACTTCCTCGGTCAGTTGAAGGAGATCCGGGACCAGCTGAATTCCATAGGGACCATGCCGGATGAGGAGATGTTGGTGAGGACTGCACTTAAAGCAGTCTCCGAGGAGTGGGAGACATTTGTCCAGAGCATACGAGGCAGGGCGGATCTTTCAAATTAAGAAGAATTGTGGGCGGCTCTTCGTCAAGAGGAGATCAGGTGGTTGAGCAAGGCCGGGAATAGCAGCAAAGGAGGCCAAATCAAGAAGGATGAGGAAGAGGATGCAACTCTAGCATCTGCGGGAAAGCAGGAGAAGAGAAAGAAGAAGGACCTCTCCAAGGTCAAGTGCTTCCACTATAGGGAACTGGGTCATTATGTGAACAAGTGTCTGAGGAAGAAGAACAAGGGAGAGGCATCTGACTCTAAGGAAGTGCCAACAAAGGCAGAGAAGGAGGTCGAGGAGGATAGCGATTGTGCTATGAGTGCTCATGTACCTCTAGAGAAGTGGTGGGGAGACATCAAGCTATAGTTAGGAAGACTACAGGCGATGAGGGGCGGGATCCTTGAGGTACCCAACCTCTTGGATTATGCCTTGCTATGCGAGCTCCGAAGAGGAGTAGCAGGACTGGTGGGTGTTGGTAGAGGTGGATGCGGATGAAGTGATAGAGAGTGATATAGTGCAGGAGTCCCCACACAATGCGAGGCTAGTAGGCTGCAACAATGCGAGAGGCACGGAGAGTGTTTCAACAGTGCAGGATGGCACAGAGAGGTTTGCGACAGTGTGAAATATAGGGATCTGTTGTAGCAACGCAGAGTTTAGTAGAAGGAGCACTTGTTAGCAGCAGAGGGAGCTTCAACATCAAGAGTGTTTCTAGCTTGACAAGGATGTCAAAAGTTGGGTGGATCAATTACTTACTTCTCAGTAACTGAGTTGCAGCGCAGTAGCAGTTAGCAGTAGCACGATGCAACATGATGAGAGGGGGTTTCAATGCAGATGCAGTGTTGAGAGAAAGAACCAGCAACAGCACGAACGCAGAGGGAGCTGTTGTACGGATGCAGCAGTGGCAGTGGCAGGGCCATGGGTAGTAGTATAGGATGTAGCAGTCCAGAGGATGTTGGGTAGTTAGCCCTGGCATCAACATAGGTACCGGTACCATATGATCAGAGTAGTGCTCAGTGAGGAGTATTACTAGAGCACAGTCCTCGCTAAGAGGAAGTGTTGATTTGGGGTAGCATTGGATGTGATTTAGCCATGAAAATTGGTGGAGAAGCTAAAGCACATGAGATATCCAAGACCCAGAAATGGTTTGGGCAGATTCTAACCGGTTTGGGAGATTTGAAAATAATTAATATTTTTAATGGAGTTCCTAAGTCTAAACTTAGGAAAAATAAAATATTAATGGGTCTTAATATAAATTGGGTTAGAAGGTTCCAAAAGTCATGGATCAAGCCAAATCTAATCTTAGCCATTGATTAGAGATTCAATCTTAGTCGTTGAAGGACCAACAGGAAAAGTATAAGAAGAAGCTTGAGGGTCAGTCGCAGAACACACTAAAGTGATCAGTCATAAGTTTTGCTAGACCGAGGTTGTTAAGCAAAGTCGAATTAGTGATTAGCAGTGAGGGGTAGTGAGTACTGGATAGAGAGGTAGAGACAATGCCAAGAGACCAGCGCAGAGGTAGAGAGCGAGAAGTAGCAACCAGAGGAGGCCACGGAGAGCCCAACAGAGATAACGCAGAGGCCAGAGGGACTGTGTCATCCACGCAGAGAGTAGCTGGAGTGACACAGAGGGTCCCCGACGCTGCACAATGCCTCAGAGGGCTGATGCAGAGGGGTTTGGGGCTGACGCAGAGGCCAGAAGCGCCAGCGTACTGCTTCAGAGTCCCTAGAGAGGGTTTGTGGGATAGGTTTTTTAAATACCTGTTTCTGAATAGAGAGGTATTGCTGCCAGTTATTTTTCTCTGTCACATGAGCGAGTTTGGCACCCAGTTGTACTCAAGGAAATACTGCATAATAATAAACCCTCAGAATAGCTACACTAGTTTTCTCACATTGGGTTTTGCCGGGGACATTTGTCCAAAAATAACGGTGTCACTTGTGTGTTTGTTTTCTTTTAGCTGATGATCTGTAGATGTTGAGACTGTATTGTGTTTATTTCATTATTTATATGTTTTAAATAACTTGTTCGAATTTAACAAGTAGAGCAAATAAACCAGCAGAATACAAATTAAATTTCTAATGGGTAATACTTAGAAATTTGAACATTTGGAGAGCTATTCGAGCCGGTTCCAGACATGACAATTATCTATTATACAACAAGAGTGGGATTCATTTGTTAGAGAATCTTGTTTTCCACAACAAGTCTAATCATGTAGAGATCATATATCATTTTATTCGAGACATGGTGCAGAGAGGAGTCGTGAGACACCCCCACATTTTGACAGGATGAGAAGATAACCGATATCCTCTCCAAGGCTTTGCCGAAAGGGAAGTTCTTGGTCTTCAGGGAGCACCGTGGACTAGTTGAGATGACCCTTTAAAACAAGGGCCTAAGCTAATCAAGATCATTGAGCAGTGCTCTTCCCCCTAGTTGAGCTCCCAAGGTGAGGAATGGAGCTATAGGGCTCCTGGGGATGAGAGACCTCTGACGAATAGGATGTTGAGACCTTGGATCTCCCCTATTGAGAGTATGCTTGAATTAGCATCCTTCCCATCTGGCTAATGGGTTGAGGGACTTGGGATAGAGGGTGATCCGACCCCTTGTAGTAGGTGGATCTAGCCCAAGTTGGTGGATGCATGTGTTCTACCATCTAACTCTTCAGGGTTAAGATGGATGATTAGGGACAATAGGTAGAGTGTCATCCTCACGTTGATCTCACCTATTGTCAGGGACTCTGGGATAGAGTGTGATCTCTACACTTGGGGTAGGTTGGTCTCGCCCACTGTCTTTGGTTTTGGGTGGTAGCCATGGCTCCTCGACGATGATGATGATTTCGGGTGGTAACTGAATCTCCTTGATGGTGATAGAGAAAGGGTGGTAGTTGGAGCTCCCCTGCAACATTTCTTCTTCTCTAGATTCGAGAATGTTTAGCATGAGGTGAGCAGAGACAAGCAAATATGGTACATGATGACAAGATGACATGATGATCGATGGATATATATTGATAGGTGGAATTCTCCCTAGTTGAGAGGGAGTGTTAAATTATGCAACTAGGGTCAAATTCCACTTTGAACAACTCATATGATGGAGATAATTATTGCATTGAATTCCTCTTTTCAAGAAGACCAAAATCGAACTAAAGATCACTCAAATCAGACAAGGAGAAGTGTGTTTTTGAATTAAAGCCCACACATTTGCAAATTGTCAAGGTCAGCTTCAACATCATGTAGGCTCATGAAGCCCAACAACATATCTTTTCACCCTCATCGATTCATATAAATACAAGAGACCTCAAACCTCATTTGGCACTTCATCACCTCACATCACATCTTCTCTCTCCTATTCCTATTGGTTCATACAACTCAGATTGGAAGGATTTCTCTCACACATGTGAAGGATATGTTTTTTGTTTTTGATAGGGCCAAGTTGTAGAAAAATTGTAGGGCATTGACCAGGGTGAATTTGACCTCATTTGGCTATGTTTTTGGGTGGAAAATTTCGATTTCTAAAGGCCACATTAAAGGAAACAAAAATCGAGTAATTCTGAGTAGTTTGATTGGTGTTGAATTTCAGGATTGGCTACAAAAAATTGCAAATTGTGACAACAAACTTTCTCTTTTTTGACCAAGTTTGATTAAGGTTTTGAACACTGTTTTGGGCAAATTCTAACTAGCATTTGAGGTGGAGTTTGAATGAATTAGACTGAGCTCCTAAAGGACTATCTTGACCGTTAACTGCAGATTGGTTAGGGATGACTGCACTGTTGTTTACTACTGTTGACTTGGGCAAATTACAGGAAGATCATATTTTACCATTGTTGACTTCATCTCTTTCTCTGGTTTGGACAATTGTTTTGATATTGGATATTGGCTAGTCAAAGTTTGACTTTGACTCTTGGATGATGTACTCTCTTTGTTGAACATTTGAAGACAATCTAATAGAAGAAGATTTGCAAGGGTTTTCCCCTTACTAGGGTTTCTCCCTAGTCATTGACCAAATATTCTCTCTCATCTCTTGGCTATCTTCAATTGTGAATTTGTCTAATTGTTCAATCTACTATTGCTCTACATTCATTGGATAATTGAAGAAGAAAAATTGTTAAATTGGATGCTATTGGATATTGTTGAAGTTATAGTTGTAACATAGAACAAATTGATGAGAAATTAACACTAGCTAAGAGGGAGTGTTGAATTTTGTAGCTATGGTCAATGTTCATAATTTTTATTTTAGCCCTCAAAATAAATATAATAATATATTCAAGACATGCTCTTCATTTCATCTTTTAAAATATTATGTATTTTTGCCTCCAAAACTTAGGTCAGCTTCAAGTTAGCCCAACCTTAGAGTCATGTCTATTCGGGTTCATTTAATTTATATATAAAGACCATTCAGCCTCCTTCAAAGTGCAACTCAAATTATCATATGTTAAAGGAAATCTGCATTACTTATGATCAAGAGGAGGAGGAAAGGCAAGGGCATATTAAAGTGAGGAAGCTAGATGAGTTTCTCTGAGGCAAATATGAGGAAGACGAGTTTATATGAAGTAAGATGAGTTTCTCTGAGGCTATTTAAAGCAAGACAAGTTTCTATCAAGAAGACAAGTGTCCCTGGTAGGCCTAAATTGTGGGCAGATCAAAGTTTTAAGCAGAACGAATTCCTAAGACAAGAAGAAGGTCGAATTCTAATCAGAGATATTTCTTGGGCAGAAGACCTAATTGTTGAAGCACAATAGACCAAGTTTATGAGTCCACATATCTTTGTTTGACTAGGTTTGACCTGGATTGTCTATGCTTTGTTTGACCTTTCTTTACACTGTGAAGATTAGATGTATCTCTTGTTGAATTGATAAATACCAAGGAAAAGGTTGTTGGGTTTTTCCCCATGTGGGTTTTCCCAAGGTAAAAGTTTGTGTTCTTGTTTGGTTGCCTCTTCATGATCCTATCCACATTTTGTTTTATTGTTGACATCCTCTGTGTAATTGCTTTATGATGAATAAGAATGCAAGAAAAGATTGACCTATAATTGCTCTAAGATGTAAAAATATTTTTTATCATGCTATACCAATAAATCTGATCTACATCAGGTGCTTGTAGCATTAGTTTAATCTTCCAATAGAAACCAACATAATAAGTGATAACTTAGGCAATACTTCTTCTCGGTAACAAGACTATCAACCTATTTGAGGATATTAGAGGTGTTTAAAAGACAAAACTCTAGCATACCTTACCCACATATTTGAAAACTAGCAACAAGTTTTGGCACAAATTTGAGATTAAAAGTGTTTAGTAGACAAATGTATCGCATACCTTACCCACAAATTTGAAAACCAACAACTATTTTGGTGGTAGATCGATTCATGGCACAAAGTTTATGCACATTTTTATGTTGATTAATGATGCTTATTTTAGCATTTGCAATTAACACATTGTATTTAGTTACAAGATGATGTTCCATCATACATTGTATATTATTCACTAAAAAAAACTATTTGCACATGATCCCATGCTTTCACTTGAATATTGTCCATTTGGGGGGCTTGAGTGACTTACATATCCATGCATGTAAAGGAGGGTTAACT
This sequence comes from Pinus taeda, assembly GCA_000404065.3. NCBI lineage: Eukaryota > Viridiplantae > Streptophyta > Pinopsida > Pinales > Pinaceae > Pinus > Pinus taeda. The sequence continues at coordinate 31,321 of APFE031552247.1, read as the reverse complement.
TGCACATCTTCTCATGGCGGTTATTTGTCCACATATCTCTGGTCTATTTTGATTGAATAACTCTTCTAGAGGGGTACATTTGAGGATGAAATTGTTACTACTATTTGGGATATTTAACTTGGTTTACTTTCAAACCAAGGAGGCCATGCTCCCAAGTGCAAAAACAAAGATCGATAGAAGTAGAAAAATAAAAACAAAAGAAGAAACTCACCCTCTATCACAAAAGATGACTCACGCTCTGTCATTGCCTCTACATTTGATATAGTGCCCCACATCTCTCTCACACAAAGATATTTAGTCGTTTCATCAGTGCTCCTCCACCTTATTTAACCTACATTTCATTTAAATTTAAACAAATGAGATAATTATGAAGCAAAAAATGAGTTAAATTAAAAGAAAGATAAATTATATGCTAGTAAACAAGGAAATTCCTTAATACATAGCTCTATTGCCTTTGCCCGCTACGTGTTTGCAACTAAACCCACAACATAGGTTGTAATGACTTATTTAATTGCTCCCCCTCACCCCCAAACTCCAAAAAAGAACAAAAGTTTGAAAAATAGAAGAGAGGGAACATAACAAAAAAATATATCAAACTACAAAATTAGCATGGCCATGCTCGCAAATGTGAAGGAATAAAAAGAACTAAAGAGTAGAAAAAAAATCACAACAATAGCAAAAAACAACAAAACTAAAAAAGGAAAACAAGAAGACAAACAACAGTTAGAGACACCTATCCACAACTCCAAAATGTGTCAATGGCCAACCAAGGACACTTTGCACACCCAAAATATGAGCAATATTAAATACACACAAAATGCTCTGAGTAACATGAAAAAATATCAAAATATCTTATGAGAAATATCAATTAGAGTTCAACAAATATTATGAGTAACCTTATGCACTAGAAATCAAATCTAAGTTGTTAGGAGGGAGGAGAATTGTTGTATTTGAAATGAGAAGTATTTCATAACAAATCATAGACATTTTTCACCGAAAAATAACTCACCTCTACATTTGTCTTACATTTACACTCTATTACAATCTCTCTCACAAAGATATTTACACTCTAAAGCACTCAAAGGATGAAATGGGGCCAGATATATACACCATTTCATTGCCTTGTAATTGACTTTCAAGCATTCAATTCATCTGAAGGACGAGTGGATCTCTTCGAGAATCCACCCCTCTTTTTTAGGCATACAAAATGCCACAAAGACCAGGATCAAAGAAAATACAATTGTATAAATCATAAATGTTCTTGCAGAAAAAAAGACATAGATCAATAATCAAATAGGTAACTAAATAATCAAACATATAAGATGTAATCCAAGGCTAAAAGAGTTGGCCTTAGGACTAGCCCAATCATTCAAGACTAGTCAAGGATAATTGTAGACTAACTCTCAGGGGCTACTCTCATAATGTGAAGGACCCTCGAGCCATTGTAAACAGAGGGAGCCAACTAGAAAGCTCTGATGCCCATGGCTTGGGTAAGCATTCAAAGGAACTATACTTAAATTTGACAAGCCTTATCTGTAGAGCTCCACTACAAAAGTAAATTGATATTCATTGTTACTGCCCATGATGTCAACCAATTTGACACAGTAGCTACACTATCTCTCACACCTTTGACATTAGCAGAGAGTATCTGTAGTAGTAAAGAACGATGCAAAAGAAAGCATTGCTTCTATTGTTTAAACTACTACATAAAGATATTGGTTGAACATAGTGATATAATGCAATTAGATCAATATGAAGAAAATATGATGCAATAATTCATTTGTGCTGACAAGTAGTCATCTTATAGTGAATATCTAAGAAGGTATATTACCTCAAACATGATAATCCATGGGATGGCCCCAACACCAAGCGAGAATGAACCAATATAAATCTGTAATGAAACCATCAACCAATAATATTAAATATTTATCACATACAAGATGATGGCAACAACTACATGTTGAAAAGTGTACCTAGGTTTGGTCTTCATAATGACATGTAATTGTAACTTTTGTGAATGATGTAATGAAGAAAATAAAATTATTATTGTAATTATTGCTTCATGGGTTTCATATGGCTTATTGCTTAGAAGAGAGTGGTCCAACAAGCTGCAACGACACTTTGCTACAGACTGGTCACACTTATGGCTTCTACACAAGGGCAGAAACAACCAGATCCGGGTGTTGTCAGAAAGACACATGAAGCATAACGTTACTCCCTTGAATGGTGAAAATGAACCATTGACTTTTGCAGAACTTATGTTCGGCAATTTATTTTTGGAAATGCAATTGGGGTGTTATCTTGCACAGCCAGGCCCCACCCCAACAAGAGAATCTGGGTTAGGTCTTAAAATCACTAACACAAACCTACTCAATTACCTCAACCATCCTACTTTGCACAACGGAAAATTACACATCAGTGTATCAACTAGGCACACATGACAATTTTTTAAAAAATTCAACCCTTGTTCATTCTATTAACAACTTTGATATGATAATCTAGGGCTCTAGTACCAGGGATAATGGCCCTCATACATCCATTGATACAAGAATACAAGAACAAGATACATTGATCGTCTAGCTGATGTAGAGCTCGATCACAGTTGCCTTGATCGTATCCTTAACACAATTGTTGGTCCTTCTGCTCCAAATCTGCAGCTCCTGCCTCTACCAATGGTCCTGCTCCTTTAGGTCACTGAACTCATATTATGAATATGCCCTCTAGCTGATCATTCATCCATCAATGCATCAACAGTTAGGGTCTTCTTTCGAGTTGTTCACAACTCCGTTTGTGAACAACTCTCAACTACGAATTGTTTCTCCTCAACCCTTTGGGACTTCTTCATTCTAATTCCTTCCTGTGCTGCTCCAATGAAGACAAACTTTGGGCCAGAGGTCTGCCACTATCATTGTCAAACGTCTTTCTTCAACAATGAACTTGGTTTGTCAATCTAGCTCTCTTGGTTGATCATACCCTAAGCTCAATAATTTTGCCTCTCCTAGCAGGCTTGTATCCCTTCACAAGACCCGCACTTAGGGCACAATGGCTAAGCATCTAATAGTCTTCCAATTTGTACTTTAGCTATCATCCATCTATCCAATATGGACTATAATTCTTCACTACAACTACATCATCAGATTTGCCCATTCTTCAATCAATGCTTGACTGATCTTGGGCCCACAAGACTTCCCTCACATAGGGCTTGTAGATTTTCCAATGTAGTTGTCTCATCACTAATCTAGACCATCAAGGTTACTTCCTTATTCTCTATAATTTGCCCTCCAAATTGCTCAGATCTAGGTCATATTTATAGCCACTAATAGTCCTTAATCCTTCAAGGATTTATGTACTTTGACTGCAACACAACATTGTCCAAATCCTATGGATAGTCCACCAAAAAACTAATCTCCTCTTCATGCTATTCCAATCACCAAGTGTCACCTTTCTTCTACTCAATATGTTGCTCAAGATCTAGCCACCTTTAGGATCTGCTATCCCCACGAACTCCTGTACAAGTCACTTTAGGATCTGGAATCTTGGTTGTGAAGATAACCTCCATCTAAGGTTCTTAGCCCTACTTTTCAATGCAGGTCTAGAGCAGACTTGGGCACTCTCTACAGGTTGATCATGCTCAGGAGTTACCCTAATTTAGGGCATACAAGTGTTGTTGTTCATAACCCTTATGAAAAACCCTACAAGTGTTGTTGTTCATAACCCTTATGAACAACCCTCCCTTGAATATGCCTTCCACACAATACACAGTCCTATGTATTAGATCTCACCCTTCCTTTTTCTCTGAGCTAGGCCACATAGGAATAATCACATGGGTCAGTTCTAGGCATCAAGTACTACCCATACACACAGTGATAGCTTGACTTTTCTAGGGCATAGTATTACAACAAATCTACCCTCGTCTAGGGCTAATAAATCTCTACCATAAATACTTAGGATAGGAATAGATTTGATCTTGTGATCCATTTTCTAGGTTCTAGCCCTAAACTAGTTGCCTTCCCACAGTCACAATCGCTGCGGCCATCACACCAGCAACCCTTGAAGTCTTCAACCAACACATTTAGGATTTTTTCATGCAAAATGGGCCTCTTGCTGAGATTTGAAGGTATACGACCCTCCTGGCCACATTCATTCTAGAATTTTAGGCCTCCTTACTTTCCCACTGCTCCTGCAAGAAACTCTTCTGCAATGCATTCTAGTTTTTAGGCCTCTAGCCCCTTCCATCTTTGGATAACAATAGCTCCCATACTGCAGCCCTTCCTTGGCACACGAAGCCAAGCCTTATGCCATCCTTTTCTAGCCCAAAAACTCTTGCAGCATACCTTCTTTGGCTCAAAGAAACCCTCCAGCAAAATGGCTACTTCAGGGTTGAAGGAGATCTCCCAAGTGCTAACAAAACCTTTGTTGTTTTCTACTACTTCATGGATATGCCTTCTCTTCCCTTGGATCTACTCATAGCCTTCTTAGTAGCCCTCTCGACGCTCAAACTAGGGCTCTCTAGGTCTGCATCTTTGACTTCCTCTTGATCAAGCGAGCTCCTCTTCAATTGATGCATTGTAGCCTAGCCTAAGGCCTTCTTAAATAAATTTTCTCTAAGCCTTCTAGGAGCCCTCTAAATCTTAGAGGAGTTTTCCACGTAGGACTTAATTTTATTTTTAATTTTTCTTTTAGAATTTTAAACCCCATCTTAGTCTAAAACCCTTTCACTTGGGTACTTTGCTCACAAACCCCTTTTGTGACCAAAATTCTCACAAACCCCAACCTCTGGGCTTGTGGAATACCTCCCTATCTACACTTTTCAACATTCAGAACAATTCCTATGGATCAATAGTAGCGTTTTGTTGAAGGGCTGCTCCATTGCCTAACTGAGTTGAATTAATTAATGCCATAGGCAATATGAAAGAGATCGATATAAGGCATGTGAACTAATATTCATATTTGGACCAGACTTTCCCTTATGGTGGGCGAAAGGTTTCAAGAAGCCATACTACCATGAATTATTCAGATTTGCAAGAGATTGAGCAGTCTCCTTCATGGTTAGAGGTCAAATTTACAAGGTTGTCTTCATCTTCAGATCAAGGGTTTCAAGGCCCAAGCACCACGAATTCTCTTCAATAAATAAATTGATTCATATTAAGGAGAGTACCATTATTCTTGGAGCACAAATAATAGTTCCAAGGATGAATTATTGGAGACTAGTAGTATTGCACATTATAAAGTGTCAAATACTTATATAAGTCTATAACATCAACCTTAGTAATTAGTATATCACTAGGAAATATTATTTTTAAAATCTCACGAGAAGATACTGCATCATATTGGCCAAATTGCTTGCTTCAGTAGACAATATAAAGACGTTGAATTTGTAGATGTAAAGCATTGTATTACTACATGTATTTCCAAAACTAATATTTCAAAGGGTCGTGTTACCCTCCTGTAGTTGATTGAAAAATTCAATGAGCTGATATGTATCTCAAAAGCCATTGATTTTTATGTCAGATCTAAGTTTCCATTGTGCATGTAGTAGCTCATTAGTAAATTCAAGTTTTGTCGTTGGTGTTGAAAATTCTAGATTTGTTGAGTGCATTATAGTATAGCTTTGGAGGTTAGTAGAGAAATCAATGGTATAAGCTATAAGCTCTTATTCTGGCTAAACATGTAACTATTGATTTATTGGAGACATTCTTGGTTATTTGTGCATTCTGAAGTTGACCATATCTTTTTTATAATCCATATGGCAAGTTATATGTACTGTTGGAGACATTTTGATGTAAAAGGGGTCATCTACAATGATTATCAATCCCACTGTTCCCTAGAGCAAGTTACCAAAATATGGTTTCCAGAACTTATCACATCGAGATATCTATTGCTGGAGCATGAATGAGAATTGAAATTTTGAAGCACATTTCCTTGTTGAAGGATATCTCAGAAGGCATTAGGAGTCGAGTCAAACAAGGGGCCTATATTCCTCAAAACCAAGTGTCGAATTGTAACTCAAGTTCCTTTATGGCATAGCTATTGTTGGTTGTATGCTTGAAAGTATGTATTTTGTTCAATTGTCTAGAGAGTGTATTTCTAGATCAATTGTCATGAGCTTGTTCTAGTATAGACAGATAATTGATTGTTTACATGACTAGTTTACTAGAATATGTGAAAATGTGTTGGGATATTTTCATTAGTGTAATATGTTAGTCAAAGTCTTGTATGAATCAAGGTCTTGAGTTGCCATGATCACCCCTCATCAATGTATGGTTGTGTTGTAAGTTGGGAGAGTGTCAGCCAAAAGAGCTTGATGTACTTCACTTCATTGGACTAAAGCATGGATGAAACTTTCATAAACTCCCTTAATAAACTAGCAACAACAATCAACAGATCCTTTTCCAAGTAGATATGTTCTATTCTATAGCGAGGACAACCACAGAAATAAATGAGATGGGACCAAAAATCTATGCACTTGGGACAAATTTGAGATTCATGGGGGTTACAATACAAACCCTTCTCAAGCTAGAAAAACTTGTTTCACTCCTTTCCAAGGTCGATCCGCCAGATGGGAAGAACTTGATATGGGCCCTAAAACCAACCATGCTTGCCCTGGTACTACGCAGGTATTTGAAGCACCCTTTTGAAGGGGTCAAACTTCTGATTTCCACCTGCCTCAGTAATATCATGGTGCTAGCCACTCCTTTATCCCCTTACAATGATGGAATTATGAAGAGAGTCTTCAGATTGGTAGTGGATACCTTTCAAGACTTGGATAACAGTGAGGGCCCAACCTATGGGAAGAAGTTGGAAATTCTAGAGATCATGGCCTTTGTTAGAACATATAACATCATGTTTGATTTGGAGTGTGATGACCTGATTCTCCAAATGTTCCAACACTTCTTCAACATTAGGAAACATCATCCTGACATGGTCATAACACATATATAATCCATTTTGTCTTCGTGTATGGGTGGCCATGAAGACATTTGCGAGAAGTTGCAGTCTAGATTGTTGGCTATTTGGAGGAGGGAACAATTTGTCTCACCTACTACTTATGAACTAGATGAAAGGTTGGATGAGAAAAACATAATATTGTTCAAGAGATGGTTGACATAGGAGGAGTTGTAGAGGATTTGTAGTGACCAACCACGCAACAGGAATGAGCTGAGGAGGAAGGGTCTTTTCTTCATTTTCAAGGAACCTTAGGGACCTCGCCACTCATGCTTGAGTAACAGAGAGGAGATGGCAAAGGTAGAGCAAGAGGAGGTTCCTTCTAACTTTCAGGATGATGATTCTTCTTTGGGTGAGTCCATAGGTTCATATGAGGATGCCTTTGAGAAGCATCAGCAGTCATGTGGAGTTGTTGACATTAGGCTAGATATATATTCCTGTGTGTATGATGAGTAGTCGATAGACCCCATGGGAGACATTCAAAGAGATGAGTCACCTGTGACGAATTAACATGAGAAACATATGGTGGGGCATGAATTAGATCAAGAGATGATATGCATAGTATGCATGATTGGCCCTTTTGGGAGAGCCATATTATGACCATGATGAGCACATGATGGGGGAGGATGAGCAACATTCTTTTGGGCCATCCATTGGCAAGGAGTAGACAAATGTACAGATAGTCATTAGGGTAGTAGTATTTGCAGAGACTTGTCATCAAGAGGTGTTGGAGCCTGACATAATTGTTTTGCAAGAGGTTAGGAGACCAGAGGAGCATGGAGTTTCCGGTCAAATGAGGGAGGATCTTATGGAGATGGTGGTGCATCCATCTTTGGGCCTAGCCACTGAGGAGGTGCAAATAGGTGCAGTGGGAGACAACAGAGTTGTAGTATTTCTAGGTAGTAGTCCTCTTCAAGAGTACATAAATAGAGCTTGTAGCACGGGTTACCCACTTTGGTCCATTACAGCGATAGAGGCAGGGTTCCTTGGATGGATCTTGCTGATTAACTGAGTGGAGAAACATGAGTTGAGCATGGACCAACATCATAGTAGAATTGTTCAACGAGCAAGAGTCCATGCATTCAATCCTTTCCACAAGTTGGATTGGCGAAAGATCATGAGTTGGTATCCTATTGATGGGGGATCATTCCTAGTCAGGGGCATAATACAGTTAGGGACCTTAGATATATAGGACACTACATGCTCCAATTGGTAGTGGGATGTAGGCCAATAGTTTATCAACATATCAATTGCATTAGGCCTACATCACCAAAGTGGGGTTGACCATAGTATATGCCAAGGGTTGGACTCGAGAGAGGTGATGAGTTTGTATTCTACTAGTGGAGCAACATCTACAGTGAGAGACAAAACACAGTTAGAGTTGTGGGACATGGATGATGATTGGCCATGGTGGCATTGGGATCCAAGTGGATCTATTGATCACATGTTGAGTCAGTGATGGGCTTGGGATCCAATCATGTTTGGATTGCATGGAGGCATGATGTGGACTAGTGGTTCATATGAGATCCTAGTAGCAGTTTGCAGATGCCTCTATAGAGGATAGGTCCAGATTGCTTGAGGGAAAGCAATCTAAGGGCAGGAGGAGTTTTCATGTCCCCATTTTTATTTTCCTCTCTAGTACAGTCAAGGTGGATTTCGAAGGCACAGGATGGCTAGATCATGGGAGCAAGATTATGTCATCAAGGGTCCCAGGGGAGTTTTGAGGAGTTTTTATGGAATATAATGGCATTTTCTTGGCATATTTCATCATCTGCACAAATTTCCTTTGTTCTGTTGCATTCCGAAGAGTTTTGCAAAACATGATTATTATTAGGCATGCCTCAATTAATTACGCTTGAGGTGGCATTCTGAGAGGAATATTTGATGGAACACCTCACTGTAATAGCTCGTTAGAACCAGAACGAGAATATCTACAAGATGGGATGCTAAGGAGTCAATTTCAGTAGCTAGAGGGGGTATGGTGGTTGACTTACCATCTTCCCGAATTATAAATTTCCTCTAATTAGTCACTTAATTAATTAAAAATTAATAAGGGGAAAATAACTAACTAGGAAAAAGGCTAAAAGTGACTTAAGTAAATTAAAATTAAAAATTCATTGAGATGGAGTTAAGAGGGAGCTTCTAGAATAGTAATAAAATAATAAAATAAGACACTTCTAGAATATTAGAGATCTATCAGGAGGAGGTGGAGGAGGAGATCATTTGGGGATATCTTGAATTTTGGCTTCTTTCTTTCTTGGAGAGTTACCAGCTTCAGCAGTAGCCCCGGGACGGAAACCCTCGGGTGATTCAGTGAGTGGGTGAGTACCCACCTCTCCCCTTGGTGAATTCATCCATAATTCACAAGAGAGCCTAACAGTTGCATTTCAGTTCAGTTTTGGAGGGCCAGTGCAACATTGGAGCAGATTCTTAAGGCCAGTTTTCATTTCAGTTATATTACTTGTATCAACATGTAAACCCCATTTTATTTATTATAATAAAGCTATGATTATTTATGCTCATTGTATTCTTAAATTGCAACATTCTATTTGTTATATTTTACATGGAAATCTTTTGTTAAATGAATGAAATTTTTATGAAGTAATTTTTGTTGAGTTAAATTATGAGGATTTGCAAAATTTTCCCGTTGGGATATTACAGTAACTGTGATTCTTTGATGGAGGCTTGGAGTTGGCTCAAGGATTAATAAGTCATGATAGTGCTCCTGCAAGGAGTGAACCCGAACAAGTACTTGGCTTATGAGGAGCAATGGAATCTGTGTCAGCTTGTGATAGAGACATGTAGACACACCACACCATTTGTAGATACATCTTTGGGCCTTTAGTGTGCACATCACCTTGGAGCATCACATATTTACTCTTAGAATGGAGTGCTTTAATGTAGGTTGTTTGTAAGGGCTTGGGCCCAGATTTATTGTTGGTCTCCTTCTCCTATATATATATATAGGAGAGAGTCCTTTGAACACCATCATCATCATACTCTTCCCTTTGTACTTCCCTTCTTGCGGTGGTTCACTAAGGTTCACTAAGGTTCACAAGGAAACCCGACATCTTTGTTGGAGACTTCTCTCTTACCTATTCATTTGTACTTGGTTTCACTCTCACTTGGAGTCATAAGTATCTTATGATCTTCTTAAAGAATCTTGAAGTCTAAGATTAGGGTTTCATCCCTTTTGCTTCCGGTGAATTCTCATATAGTTTAAAGGAGAGTCTGGAAACTTCTCTCACTTACCTATTCATTTGTACTTGGTTTCACTCTCACTTGGAGTCACAAGTATCTTATGATCTTCTTAGAGAATCTTGAAGTCTAAGATTAGGGTTTCATCACTTTTGCTTCCAATGAATTCTGATATAGTTTAAAGGAGAGTTTGATTAGATAAAGACTTATAAAACCACTATAATATCATCTAAAGTAAGTTAATCCAACTACCTAAAAGGATGGAGATGTCAAAAATGAAAGTAACAAGAAAACAACAACGTGAAATTTATCACGAGTTAGAGGTTGCAAGATGTAAGGGAATGAGTTATATCCAATGGTTCTCTCAACTACCATATACAAAATACAAACTTGCAATGGACACTATTTTTGGACATAGTGTCGAGAGTATCAAGGTATGTAAGGAAATTCATTAGCTTGCCCACCATTATACCTAGTGTTCGAAGCATGGTAGTTTAATTCATGCTCCACATCGTGAGTTATTTCCTATAGAGATGCATTAGTGTTTTTCCATTTCATTTTTCGATCTCATTGGTGCAATTTCCCTCGATGAATCTAATGACCATGACTACCACTAAATCTTTTATGAATCGGTGGAGTTCATATCTCTTATCTCTATTATGATGAATCTTATTTCTCACTTCACTCACTGCCATATCTTTTCTTATTTTTCATCTTAGCATTATTCTTCAATGCCAAGTTAAATTCTAGTATTGGTTCTTTAAACACAAGTAGGTTGATTGGATGGAGATAAGTCTTTGGGATCATGTAAACTACTGACATGTGGATTGTCTGAACTCTTTAGAGAATTAGTTCTTATCAATATTTCCTATAACTATAGAGGATTAAATATTGTTAGTCTTTAAGGAACATAAGTTGCAGTGCCTCATAGCTTGATAAAAAAGGAATTAATACACTAAAAAATTACACCAAAATGTATAAACAACATCTTTGACTGATGCTTGACTAACTTGACTGGTGAACTAACATTTCAAAAGATGGCTCAAGGATAGACTAAAATCATAATCAAAAGAGGTCAAATTCATATCACGTTCAACAAAAATGATATGGGTGATAGATTTTGTGATGAATGAAAGTTGAGTAGCATTTCAAGTATTGTATTTCAGAGACTGTAATAAGCAATAGATATGCAGAGGTCGTAAAAGGTCAAAATGATGAATTTGCTAGAATAAACTTAGTAGGAAAAATAAAGGATGTATCTTCAGCAAACTGAATAAGCATTTCCCTAGGGTTTAGAACTATAGAAGATGTAGTTTTAGTTTGAAAGTAGTGGTTGTGATGATATTTGACAAAAGGAAAGGAGGAGGCCAAAGAATACTATGAAAAGGATTCATATTCGAATTTGATCAAGCATAAGAAAAGTGTTTACTTCATTTGGTAGCTTAGATGAAAATTATAAGGTCAAGGGTCTACTTAGGATACTAAAAATTGTGGACTAAAGGGTCTACTTAGGATACTAAAAATTATGGACTAAAGGAGGTCAAAAATAGGAAATTATAAAATTTTGGAGGTATGAAATCCCTTCTAAAGTATGGTGTAGGATTTCAGCATTCTTTCAAATACATAAAGACTATCAATTGAAGATTAAGATCAACCATTGCCATTATGACTTATCTACAATCATAATTGATTATTTTTTATTTAATTATCATAAAGAGTTTTGTTTTTATGTGAGGGGATTTTATAGCACGTACTTTTTGCATGTCTATAGTCTTTAGTCAAATTCATTTTTTACCACGTTCATTCATTTTTACTATGTCAATAAGAGTGTGATATTAGAACATGATATGGGTAATTATCCTACATTAAACTAGCGTATGAGGCATACGATATGTGGAAAATATGTATCTATCTGGCTACCAGATGGTAATAAAGTGTAAATTATGACCAATACCAGGTCTATAAGCATAAATAGCAAGCAAGTAAAAGAAAGAAAAAGGACATAAGGTTACTAATCTAATGGACTCGTACTGTTCTGAATCATGCTACTATAATACATAACTTGTGTTGGAGATATTGTATATACAACTCAAATCAAGCTCCCATGTATTAAACAATAATGAAATTAAAGAAGGCACAACCACTAAACACGAATGTTGCCATTTGTAGATATAGGGGAGATTTTATACACACACACACATATATATCAAAATATAAAAATTTGAGACAAAATTTGTAGGGCCAACCTGACTTATTACTTCTAAGCTGACCATAGATATATAATCCAAAAACTAAGCTCTCTCTCTCTCTCTCTCACACACACACACATATATCAGCATATATAAGATTAAGACAAAATTTGTAGGGCCAACCTGACCTAGCACTTCTAAGCTGACCTTAGATGTCTAATCCAAATGCTAAGTTGACCTTACAAAATATCGTATTTAAATAAGGATGGATGGTGTGATGACTTGTGTTGAGGGGGTTGAAGTTGACTTGTAGTTGGGTTTGCAATGAATAAGGGTGTTGAAAAGCATGAAGTTAATCTATACTGATGATCGGAGCTAACCCCTGTTGAGATTGTTCACTTAATTTGCAAGGGAGGTGACGTCACTATTGGGTTTCCTTGTTGTATTTGGCGTGACATTATCATTTTAAAAGACATAATCACCCACTTGGAGCCCTCACATCCATTGTTAAAGGAAAGATTGCAATTCTATTGGCATGATTATAGAGAAAGGAAATTTTGGGAATTGAACACTAACTTGGATGCCATGTTGTCACTATTGAAGAAAGCCACCATGCATTGAAAGACATTTGGAGGTTGGATCCTATGAGCAAAAAACCATTTTTGGATGATGTGTTTCAACTTTGAGGGCTTCTGCCACCAAATTATTGTACATGTGGCTTGAAAGCCCATACAACGTAAATTTTTAGAAGACACCCATAAGTCCTTACTGGAAACCCTACAAGAGGACGACCTTCTTGGTCTTGTTAAAGATAAGAAGGGTATTGATGGAGAAGAAAATACCATAGATCTGCGATAAGAGTAGCCACCTCCTTTGCCTCAAAAATGTTATTATAGTAAAAATAAAGCATTAGAGAATGGTCTTAGCCTTGCCCTTGATGAGAATGATCTAGAAGTCATGTTGGATCACACTCTTGATCAAGTATTTATTAAAAAAGAAAATGGAAAAACTGTTTTAGGTAATATTTCAGAGCGAAATGATAGATTTGATAGTTTTGATACTAGTCCTTTAAGGAGTGAAGATGTGTTTCTAAATCAGATTTGTGACCAAAATTTGAAGAGGGCGGTGTCATTGATGAAGCACACCATTGAGGAAGGGACAAAAATATGGATAAAGAATTTGAAGAATGAAAAACTTTTATGTAGTTGAATCCAAAATCATATGTTGTGAGCTTTGAGGGGAGCCCTATCTTAGATAGTGATGATCACAAAGGTGAAATAGACAAAACTTTTGCCATTCATGATAACAAGAATACCACTCTTTTGGTGATAGAAGGGCATCATTATGATGATATTTTTTTTGCTTGTTTTGTTGAAGGAAATAATGCAAATATAAACTATTGTGCACAGATCCAATTTGATGACAACCTTAAAGGGAAAAAAAAATGTTGCCCTCCTCACTGGATTTTATTTACAACATGGAGATAACATTGCTTCCCTACTTGAGGGACACGTATTGCAAAAACAAAGAAGGTACCAAAAAAATTACAACAACCCTTATTTCCACCTTGATCTAGATTTATGATCTAGAAGATCTTATATAATGTACTTTGATGGGCCACCAAAATTTGATGATGAACAACCACACTATGATGAAAGTTGAGAACATATATTTAATGGAAAATGGGAAGGACGTGTTCTAAATCTAGAAAGGGATGAAGAGTTTGAAGGCTTTATATATATTACTCCAAATTCTGTTGAAGCTAACAAACAAGCTAGAATGTGAAAAGATTCTTATCCTTGATGACTCCATAGTAGGTTCAATCCTTGTGAACAGATAGAAATGTGATGAAATTTCAGAGAATTGGCATGGAAAATATGATACAAACCTAGAATGCAATAATAAAAGAGTGCAAGGTCTCTTAGCAAGATGATGGGCGACAATTCCCACGTATATGGTGCTAATAAAGAGATGTAGTTGATGGATTTTCCTTGAATAATTTAAAGGAGGTTGATGTTGATGGAAAAAGTTCCATGTTGCTTTCTAAAATTAAAGGGGTGGATGCTCATATATACAATTATGAAAGCAACAACCCACAATCATCCCACTATAGTCATAAACCAAATTTAATGTACTTCAAGGATGCTGCAAATTGTGGAACCAGAAACAACAATCTTGTCTATGTGGGAAAGGAAATCCAAGCAAAGAAAACAAGGATTAATGAAGTTGATCTAGAATGTTTACCTCTTGTTACAAAAAGAACAGAGTATGTGCAATCTAAATTTACAAAGGGTAAAACACAACATAAAACATTGATTGTGACAATTTAAAAATATTTTGGATGCATGAGCACCTTGCCCCATGATTGGACCAACTTTCAAAGAAGTCCCAGAATACCAGCACTTAATGTGGCACTATTTTCAATGATGACTAAGCATGAGGTAAAGGGCATTTGTACATTAGAAATCTTGAGGTGGTTGCATTGGGTAACAAATTTCACTTTAAATGTATTGAAGTTATGATGAAATTCTGGAGTTCTCATGTGCTCCCAAGAAGAGCACATGTTCGCAAGTTAGACCCAGATGTTACCCATAATTTTTTTTGAGTACTAAAGGGATCCTTGAGGTATCATTTGAAGGAAGCTACTCTTCAAGATTGAAAATAATGACTGAGTTGGAAAAACGAATTGATTCCCTATTGGAGAATGTTAACAATCTAGATTCTTGCATCTCAGTTGTAGGGAAAATGCAACAAAAATATGATGATCCACTAACTTTGGGTAGTTGTACAATAATATGCCTACTTGGTCAACTTCACTCTGACTTGTTCTAATGTTGCAGAAGTGTAGGATGAAGTAAATGTTTTTTTGACATCAATAGAAAGATCAAAACCAACACTTTATTGCAAGAACTTGGAGAACTTCCTAGAAAAGACAAAGGAGAAGATTGAATATGACCTCAATGCAAAAAACACATTTTCACCTGAAGATAAAAGGGTGTGTGGGAAATCAAGGGATTACTTTATGTTCTTGACATCCATATTGATATAGGAAACATGGAAGAAAAGCATTAAAGCAGGTCTTCTCCATATATGAGAAGAATCTAAATCCTAAACAAGTACAAAGTAGTTTTTTGTGACAAGGCAAGAATTGTCTTTAGATGTGATAAAACAACATCTTGTAAAGTATCCAGATCAACTTTTTAAGGCAAAAATATTGAAGGACAAAGCTTTCCCATTAGCGAAAAACTTGGGCAATCAATGATCTAGGTCTACTCGACCCAAATTTTAGCCAAGGTGAAAATTAAATGCGTGCATAATGTTGACTCTTTCAATACTAATAGAGATCACAATCAACCCTTTACACAACTATTTTGAATGGACAAACTACATCAAATATTTATTGCTTCCAGTGGAATCTTATACAATTTAGCGGATATTTTAAATGGACCAACTACATCAACTATTTCTTTCTTCCAGTGGACTCTTATACAATTTAATGGAGAATTGAGTATGATAAATCCTTCTAAAACAACTGCAGCATTATCTAAAGTGAGTTTATCCAACTCACTGAAAGGATGGAGATGTCAACAATGAAAGTAACGAATGAGAGACAACACTTAGAGTTACCATAAGTGAGAGGTTGTAGAATGTAAGGGAATGAGTTACATCCAATGGTTCTTTCAGCTACCATATACAAACCTGAAAGCACACTCTATTTGGACATAGTATCACTGATCAAATGGACTCATTGTGCTGAATCATGCTACTAGAATACATAACTTGTGTTGGAGATACTGTATATATAGACCCAGATCAAACCCTGATGTATTGAATAGTAAGGAAAAAAACAAAAGGCACAACCACAATAAATAATTGCTACTATTTGCAAATACAAGAGAATATATATCTATGTGTGTGTGTGTGTTGACACAAAATTCATAGGGGCAACCTAACTTGGCTTCAAAGCTAACATTAGATGTCTAATCTAAATATTGAGTCAATGCTACAATAACTCGTTTAATAAATAAGATGGTGGGACAACTTGTAGTTGGGTTTGCAATAGATAGGGGTGTTGGAAAGCATGAAGCTAACCTACTCTAAGGATCAAGGTCGAACCCTATTGAGATGGTTCACTTGATTTGCAAGAAGGGTATTGTCATCATTGAGTTTTCTTGCTCCATGTGGGGTGACATTATTATTTTGAAGACATAAGCACCCACTTTAAGCTCTCACATCTATTATTAAAGGAAAATTGCAATTTTATTCGCATTTTTGGCAAAGAAAGGGAGTTAGAATACGAATGGAAGACCTTTTTGGATAATTTGTTTCAATTTTGATGGCTTGTGCGTAATGTTCTCTTCTAATTAAATCACCCAAGGAAGGACAAATTAGCCTAATTAACCCCATAGACTATGATCAATTGTAAAGTGGGGAACCCATCATTTAATGTTATTGGGGTAACATTAGATAATTTGAAGTAAATAGAGGAAAAATTGCAATAAAAGCCAAAATTGGGGCAAATGGAGGAAAAATTGTTAGCCACTTAAATTTAAATTTAGGAGGGAAGACCCCAAAGGGAATCTCTAGAAAGGAGAGAGGAGAATCATTTTAATCACAATGGATTGTGGATCTTTCTGATTTTTGAGTTGAGGCTCTTGGAGGGTTTTAAGGCCCTTTTATGTTATTCGTTTCAGTGGTGAAAGATTATACCCTAGCCAATCCTTTCTCTATGATTTATGTAGAATAAGTTATTAGGCAACATTTATATATCTTGTGACAACAAGGGTTTTGAGGCAGAAAGCCTCTGAAAGCAAGGATTCTAGGACATGGTCTGAGACAACAAAGGGTTCTAAGGCTAGCACTGAAGCATCAGAGGTTTTTGAGGCTAGGACTGAAGCAATGAAGGGTTCCTAAGATCAAATCTAAGGCAACGAGGGTTTTTTACTCTTCTTGTGACAACACATTAATTTTTGGGCTAACTCTTTGGCAGCGAAATTTCCTACCTTGGATCTGAGGCATCAAAAGATTTTAAGGCTCAATTGTGACAACGAATCACACTTGAAGGATCTCTCTATGACAACAAAGGTTTGAATAGAACCTATTGTGGCTGCGGACCACTCCTAAAGGAATCCTTCTGGTCGCAACACACCATTAAGGTAAAATTTGTGGTGGCAGGATACCCCATGAGGCCCTATTGATGGTCATGGACCCTACATGAGCAATTATTTTGTAGTTGATTATCTATGTGACAATAGAATCATTCCTAAGACAGGTCTATGGTAGTAGGACGTCCTTGAGGTTTGTTTGCAGCCTCAAATAACTCCTTTGTGTGATCTATGTCAGGACAAAGTTCGGTTGAATTGACTGTAGCAGTAAAGTGAAAACAAGAGCCAACAAATTCTGACTAACTACTGAGGCTAGTTGTAAGGCCAGAGCAATAGTATTAGAATGGTAAGTTTTTCTAGCAATTCTTGTGAAATTAAACTTTAGTGTGATATTGGAAGGACTATGTTTATAACCCATTATGTAGCTATTGGATTAACTTCATGTGTATAAGTTGTTGATGGAGTTTAATATTGGTTACATCGTTCATTGCATTCAATATTATCTCTATCTGTGAAAATTGAGAGATTACCATGATAATAGTTAGAATACAAATCTTGTCATGTGATCTTTACAACACTAGGGATAATTCCCCCCCTAAGGGACATTACATTGTGCCCCCCAAATTATTGTACATGTGGCTTGAAATCCCCTACATTGTGATTTTTGTGGATTTTTCTTTAGCAATTTAATATCATGTTTATGTCTATGACAAGATAAAAAAAACACTAAAATGCCACAACACTAGCACTTTGCATAGTGGAAAATGTACAATAGTGAATCAATGTAGTACACAAGAGAATTTTTCAACCCAAAACTTTCTATATTACAACTTTAATACAATAAACATAGGGCTCTCGTACCAGGGATCATGGCCCTTATAATTAGCCTTGATACAAGAATAACTAGGGCTTGATATCAACAACTTATGACAATCAAACTACCCTTGAACAAGACACATACCTTGAACACCTTGCAGGTCCTTTGCCACCTCTTCTCCTGCTCACAAGTAATACTGCAACCTCATAATTACTTGTATCTTCAGCTGACCAATCTACTTTCTATCAACCTTCTAACTACTCCTAGAATGACTAAACATCAACTTCCCTCTAAAAATGTCTAGTTTCTCCTTAATCATCTTCTCAAGCTGCCCTCACACTAATCAATTCCTTCTTGAACTCATTAAACTTAGGGCACAATAAGTCTACCCTAAAACTATCTCTTTGTTATTCCAAAGATGAGAGAACTTGGGGCTTCTTGGCAGCCCACACACCTGTGAATGTGACACACAAAATATCACAACATTTAGGTCAAAATAACATGCTATCCAAACACCTTTTGGACAAACCTTTACTCCACATCAAACCAACACTTCTTCTCCTTAGAAGCACCACATATCCTCGTTGCAACCTCTACTCAGCTTGCGATGAACTGGGTCCTATGTAAGATAAAATCAGCCCTAACTCAAAGTTTTGACTACCGTAACACCTATGCATCACCCTAGGGAAACCTGACCCTCACATCACCATCATATTAGCTCCCAAACTCGGCATAAGGTCATCCTAATCTCCTTCGTTCCATTCCAGATGAGCTTGGCCTTTACTCAGCTATCATTAACGCTCACAACCTCATGCAAAAAATATTGAGTGAGTCTAGACCCTCTCTTAACAACTAGAGATAACTTGGTCGAGAACATAAATTGGAAGCACAAAAATTTCAGACCCTAATCACAAATATTCTTCATAGCTTGGATGCACAATTTTTTTCCCTTGATCAAAGAACCATGCACAAACTTTTAGCCAACTTCCCTCCTCTTGACTTGTACCAGAACATGAGACAAAACAAAACCAAAACATGTCCTCCTTCTCCTATTTGGCTCGACTCCCGAGGTCAATGACTACTTTTCTTGAGAAGATATGCTCTTGTGACGTATCAAATGATCTTAACCTTGTCTCTATTTATAGTGATCTAGGTGGTGTCCTTTTCCACCAAGGGTCGTGACTTATGTTCAAGCTGACCTAAGCAAAACTTGCTCAACCACCATTTTCCATAGAAATAAAATCCTTTCATTTGACTTTCACCCACATCATTGAAACCCTATGTTCCCCTTAACCCTTCAAACATGCCCCTCATGCTTCCAATGAATAAAGAACCAATTTTCACCTTGGTCTTATTCCCACAACTTTCGGTACAAAACCCACCACTTGGGTACATTGCCCACGAAGCTCCATTTTCATGGGTCATCTCCACACAAGCCCAATACCAAGGGGTTGTGGGAGTGCCTCCCAAGATACACATTTCAACACTCCCTCTTAGCAAGGGAGGTACTTCCACTGCTCAAAAGTATCTCGTCATCGTCAATGACACTAACCCAATCTTTGGTGCCCACCACTACAACATCCTTGTAGGATGAACCACACTATTCTCGATAGTGTTCCTACCTCAATCTCATCAAAACCTTAAGACTCAAACTTCTATAGGGAAGTTGTCAATCCTTTGTAGTCTCCATCTGAAGCTAGAATCCCTCTAAATCTACACAAGCTTCATTCGCTCACCCTGCTACGAAACTTGTGTCCTTCCAAAGTCAGTCTGAGCTACGATCGACCACTGGGTTGAATCACTCTGGAGCACCGCAACTCAACTCAACAAGTGATCCTATCCTCCTAGGTCAAATACCTAACATGCACATGACTCCAATGTCGGATGTGCAACTTCACAACCCAATGAAGATACTAGCTTGCCATTATCTCCTCCTTCACATAGACCTAACTCATTCATGCCAAAACACTCCTTGAGCAGTGTCAATAATATTTGACAAGTCATCGAAAGTCCATGATTACAACTTGCCACAGAAGAAATTGTTTTTCACCAGGTTCTCCACCAATCCACCAAAACTCCTAGCCTATCTCATCATTTGGCCAATCAAGACCACATTTCTATGTTCTTAGCTAAACCTTTTGCTCCATGTTTAGGCAATTTCACAGGTCCCTCTTAAGTTGCTTCGATGTGCACACTCTGATTTAGTTGTCCCTTCAAAGTAGCTATGATACCATGTTGATTTTTCCTTTGCAATTCAAAATCATATTTATGTCTAAGACATAATAACAAACACACTAAAATTCCACTACACAAGCACTTTTCACTGTGAAAAATGTACGCAGTGAATAATGTAGCACACAAGATAAATTTTCAACCCAAAACTTTTTATATTACAACTTTAATACAACAAACATAGGGCTCCCATACTATGGATCATGGCCATTACAATTATCCCTGATACAAGAACAACTAGGGCTTAATGCAAATAACTTATGACAATCAAATTGCCCTTGAACAAGACACACTTGACTTACTTGTTGAAAGAACGATCACACCAGCCCTTTTAGTCCATGTACATTGAACACCTAACATGTCCTTTACCACCTATTTTGTTGCTCACAAGTACTTCTACAACTTTCAAAATTTCTTGTATCTTTAGTTAACCAATCTACCTTCTATCAACCCTCTAGTTCCTCCTAAAATGATTGAACATAGGCTGCCCTCTAACAATATCTAGTTGCTCCTTAGATCACTCTTCATAGGGTCTTCTAAAGATGCCTTCACACCAATGAATCCCTTCCTAAACTCACTGAACTTAGGACATAATAAGTCTACCCTCAAACTATCTCTTTGCTGATCCAAATAAAACAAAGCTTAGGGCTTCTTGGTAGCCCACACACCTGTGAATTTGACACACCAAATATCACAAAGTTTAGGGCAGGATAACACACTATCCAAACACCTTTTTGATAAACCTTTCCTCCTCATCAACCTAGCACTTATTCTCCTTGAAAACATAGCCATGTCTCCTCCTTGCAACCTTTGCTCAGCTTGCAAGGAACTCAGTCCTATGTATGATAAACTCACCCTTAACTCAAAGTTCAGACTGCCCTTAATACCTTTGCATCACCTCAGGGAACTCAGCCCTCACACCACCATCATATCAACTCCCAAAATCAGCATAAGATCATCGTAATCTCCTTAGCTCCACTCTTAATGAGCTCGACCCTTGTTAAGCTAGCATTACATCCTCACGACCTCATGCATAGAATCTTAAGGGAGACTCAACCCTCTCTTAACAACTATAGATAACTAGTCCTAGAACAAAAATTTGAAGCATGGAAATTTTGGACCTAATCATAAAGAATCTCCACAGCTCGCATGCACAAAATTTCTTCCTTGATCATAGAACCATGCACAAACTTTCAGCTAGCTTCCATGTTCTTGAACTACACCAAAACATGAGACAAAACATAACCAAAACACATCCTTCTCCTATCTACCTTGACTCTTAAGGTTAACGACTACCTTGGTTGTCTTTGATTGAGAAGACATGCTCTTGTGATGTACCAAATGATGTTAACCTCATCTCTATTTATAGTGATCTAGGTGGTGGCCCTTTCCACCAAGGGTCATGACTTATGCTCAAGTTGACCTACGCAAAACTTGCTCAACCACCATTTTCCATAAAATAAAATTCTTTCATTTGACTTTGACCCACATCATTGAAGCCCTAGGTTCTCCTTAGCCCTTCAAGGGTGCCCTTCATGCTTCCAATGAATAAACAATCAATTCTCACCTTGGTCTTGTGCCCACAACTTCAGGTACAAAACCCACCAATTGGGTACATTGCCCACAAAGATCCATTTTCATGGGTCAACTCGACACAATCCCAAATACCCCAAGGGTTGTGGGAGTATATCCCAAGTTACGCATTTCAACAATTTTTATATTATTTAATTGAGCAAGAGGGCTTTTACCCCCCCTCCCCTCACCATAGGCTAGATTAGGGTCTTTAACTTAAGAAAATATCATTTTAATGTAAGAGAAAGATCATATTCTCTCCTATAAAGAGAAAGACACTTCCTCTCATTTTCTCATGATTGGATTGGGGGATAAATCCCTTGCAAGTTTTAAATTTTATAAATTTTTGTCTTCTTTCTTAATTTTGGCAATGGAGGAATAAGTAGATTGACCGCGTGAAGGATTTGTTAATGTGGATGGTTCTTTCTTCTTGATGGATATTGGTATATCTTGATGAGAAAGTATTTGTTGATGTGGATAGACTTCTTTTCATGGATAAATATTGGTGAACTTTGATGATATGTGTTATTCAATGTGAGTTAACTTCTTCCAATCTTGTTTATTATTGATGGATAATGGTGTTAGAAAATTATATATTACGGAGCAATGGAACACATAAAATATTGCAGAAATGTAAACACAAAAAACGTATAAAACAAGAGAGACACAGATATACGTGGTTCACCCAGTTTGGGCTACGTCCACCCCGAACAGCCAGTCCTTACTTTCTATTATCCAGCAAAATGAAGAGACACAACCTACAGTAGATCCGCTGTAATATCCTCTGTTTTCTCTCATAGTCTCACCTCTTTGTTTCTCGCTTGGAGAATACACATATATTACACATACTCAATACAATGCCCTCATACAAAGAGAGGGGTTGCCTTCTAGGGCAAAAAACCCTAAACTAAACATAAGTTCTACCGTCAGATCATCTGCCTAATGAACGACGCAGATTGACTAGAAATTACTATACTTTTACAAGACAATTTTACATCTGTTTTTAGCTTCGGGGGTGCTTCCCCCG
This sequence comes from Pinus taeda, assembly GCA_000404065.3. Taxonomy (NCBI): domain Eukaryota; kingdom Viridiplantae; phylum Streptophyta; class Pinopsida; order Pinales; family Pinaceae; genus Pinus; species Pinus taeda. The sequence continues at coordinate 8,236 of APFE031552247.1, read as the reverse complement.
AACCCCTTCCGGGGGACCACTGGCCCTTGGACCCCCTTGCCGAGGGGGATCGACCCCCCCACATGGAGGGGTGTACAAACTTCCTGGGGTATACATTCGACTGAAATAAAGACCTCTAAACATTCATGCTCCATACTCAACAAATGGTTATCAAATATTCACCACAACTTGTTGGTGTTTTTGTCTCTTTCTTCTCCTTGAACAAGATTTTTCATTAAGTTCGCTTGACGTGACCTAAGTTAAGCTCCCTCTCTTATTTATCCTTGAAAATTGTAAAGCACATAGCCCAAGCTTTTAGGGTACATGAGTTATTCTGCACAAGTCCTTGAAGCTAAATATGTTACAAGGCTCATTGGCACTCTCATCAAGTTATTTTGAGATGACTTAATCTAAGTTCACTCCTATATCCCAGCTTTGAAGATTGAAGGATGTAGGGGTTGGAGGTCTTAGGGACACAAGTTAATCTCCTTTAGTTCTTTGAACCCACATCCATCTCTTTACTCTCCAAGTTTGTTGCTACTTGACCCATATGCTCCCCACCCCCAAATATATACATATATATATATATATATATATATATATATATATATTATATATATTATTATATATATATATTATATATATATATATATAATATATTATATATTATATATACTATATATATATTTATATTGGCAAGTTAAGGCAATGATCTTCTATCTTCCATCACCTTCATTCATTTAAAATCCTTTAAAACAATTTTCTAAGGTTGACTCTTCAAAATTACCTGGTAATCCCTTGATTATGTGTGTTTGGGGAGCTTCCATTTGAACTTAAATCTTTAAAATTACCCAAGAGAACCATATCAATCCCATCCACCTTAAACCCTAAGTGGGCAATCCTTTGATTGATGGTATTTGAAATAGAAATCTTAGGGGACACTTGACTTGGTTTGACTAGGCCATTATATCCATGGAGATCTACTAAGGAGAACTCCCCTTGAGCTAGAGGAGAGTTGTCTAGAAGTGAGAAGAGGGTTGGTGAGGTGTAAGTATCCCCCTCTCAAGTACAATGGATTTTGCACTTGAAATTTTTGACTTTATCTTGAGAAGTGCAAGATTTTGTTGTGACCATTTGTATATTAATAAGTGAATTATCATCATAATTGAAAAAGTTAAGGGTTGTTTTATTGCAATTAAAATTGTTGTAAAAGTGAGTTTTTGGATATGATTTGTGCATTGTAATATTGTCTTAAAGGAACAAAACTTATTAACTCAGTTTAATATATTTTCTACTTGGAACTAAATGGATCTACCTTAGGTGGTAGTGATAACGGGTATCACCCTCCCCACCTAGTTTCAATTCCTACAAGTGCCTTGTTAATTTGTTAGTAAGTATATTTTGGTAACAAAGTTAACACCAATGTTGAAAAAGCCTTAAGATTTTGCAAATTATAACTTACCCTAAATACCATCCTTTGAGAGGAAGTGCCCAATAGGTTTCATCGAGATGTGTATTTCACAAAGAAAAAAAATATCTTCTCCTTGGATTGCCTAGAATATTGGGTTGTTAGGGATTTAAATATTACTTCCATTTTTGTTTTGTTATATATTTCATAGCATCACTAATGCTTAAAATTCATTGGCTTTAAGATCAAGGAAACCTACAGTGAGGCGAAATTTATGTTATGCACTAAATTAAATTGCATTGGAAATTTTCACAGTAACTAGATGGAATAACGCTATGGAACTTAATAATGCATCATGTATACTTACAAGTATCCAAATTAAACTAGGGTCCAAGGTTTTGGAAATGTAATTAGTATCAGTCTTGATAATTGTTGTTTGCTCATTTAATTCTTATGTATTTGTAAAGAGAAAGAAAGAAAATTATTGTAAAGATCAAAGTAAAAATATTTTTATCAGCATGGGTTTCATGCTCAAATTAATATGTTTATAGATAAAAGCACTCATTGAGTGCTTCTAGGGTTGTGTCATGAGTCATAGTCCCTGTCATCATGTAATAGACCCTTTTTGGGCTTTTTGTATCAAGAACGAAAGTTGTTTTTATGTCAAAAATATAAATTATGCCTCCTCCATCAAGTTGGCCTTCTCCTATTATCAAGTAGACCTCATGAACGTTGTTTGACCTCACATGAAGACTATATATAGAAGATACATTAGACATCCATCCAAGAAGCATTCGATATACAATTCTAGTGAAGAAAAGAAGTTGAAAGGCATAAAAGGAAGGAATATCCCATTGCAAGAGAATATAAACGCTAGTGGGGAAGGAAGGAACAATTGTCAAGCAAGAAAGCCTGAAAATATCTCTATTTTTGTCACACAAGTGAATAGTCAGGGTTATCGCAAGCCCGAGCTACTGCAGGTTGGGAATTTCAGAGTGAGGAAGAGGGTTGAGACGCTGTTTGACTTGGTTTTGAAGTGCTTGACTTGTATTGACTTTGAAGGCCTTGACTAGGCTTCGAATACTCTTTCATGGAAGGCTGACTTGTTGGATGGAGGAAGATTTCATGTTGGTCTAGAGGTCTTGGTTGTCTCACTTTGAATTGGTTATTGAAGAAGAAGAGAATTTTGGTTGAATATTCCCCTAGGAGAAAGGTTTTTCCCTGGCTGAGGGCCTACATAATGAGTCCTTTGTTGGTTTGATATTCATACTTTTATGATTTGGTCATTGCTTGATGACAAAAAGTAAAAGAAGACATAAAAAAAATAACGTAAAGAAAAAATACATAAAAATTAACTATCAAGATAAGAGAATGTTTATGCCTTCCTGATTTTCTAACATGGTATCAGAGTTAAGGTGAAGAAAGGAAAAAGGCAACTTGAAGATCATTTGCTCTCTAGAAAGGGTTCAAGCAAGGATTCAAGGAGAAAAAAGAGAAGTTTTTGGACTCTTGAAGATATGTTTGAAGAAAGAAGGATGTCTTGGAAGTTTTGTAAGAAGTTTTGGGACCTCCTTGATAAAGGTATTGGAATAGTAAGAAACCCTTTGGAAGTTCAATAAAAGACCTCAAGGAGATTAAGACCTTATTAAGAATGAATTTGTAAAATATCTATATGGCATCATCAATGAAATCCGAGAATAAACTTCAAGGAGCTTCTAACTTTAGATCAATGAAGACAAGGATGGACTTCATACTTGTAAGGAATTAAGTATTGGACTTAGTACAAGGAAAAGTCAAAGAACCAACTGATGACGGTGGAAAGGAGAAGTACAAGGAAAATGACATTATAGCCATGAGCCTAATTGTGGATGGAGTTAAAGACAACTTGATTCCCTATATATCCACTCTAGATATTTCAAAGAAAATGTACGATGCCCTCTCCAAGTTATTTACAATCAAGAATATTGGACAAGTGGCAACTCTAAAGAATGAACTTCAAACTGTCAAAATGACTAAAGATGATACAATGTCCCGTATAAGGATTGCCTGTATAAGAGATGAATTAAAAGCAGTTGATGAAATAATCCTTGATAAGGAACTTGGGATTACTTCCCTACTAGGACTACCAAAGTCTTGTAATGCAATTGCTACTAGAATTAGTAGTTTGAAAGATTCTCCCACATTTGAGGAAATGTGGACTTCCTGTACTCAAGAAGAAGCTTGTCTTGCCTTGATAGGAGGAAAGTAAGAAGATGAAGAGAATACCACCTCAAATGCCTATTCTTCTCATTTCAAGAAGAAAGGAGGAAATAAGAAATGTAAAGGGTCAAAGAAGAATCATCTTCTAAAATAGAATGTTGTCATTGTCATAAGATGGGACACTATAAGAACCAATGTCCTGAGAATCCTAAGAGAAAGAAAAGAGAAAGAGATCAAGCCACCATTGCCATTGATGCAAATCCACCAAAGAAAACCAAAACCAGAGATTCAAATGTCAAAGACTTATTCTATTAAGTCTTAAGGGATGTTATCCATTGTATATCCTTTGTTTATAGTTTAAGTCATTGATTTTAGGTCTTGTAGAACTTTCTTTTATTATTGACTCTAGGATTATTCTTTCTCTTGCTTTTGATTCCTAGGGCTTATAAATCTAACATGTTTTGATAGAAATATCCTGAGTTGTTTTGATAAGTTGAAGGAATCCCACACAAAATATGGATCAATTCAAGATCAAGAGGGAGCCTCTAGTTTTTACAAAAGATAAGTATTTTTTTTTCTATTTCTTTCATTACATTGTTAATATCTCAATGTATCTAGCTTCATTTTTTGTACTTGATTATAATCCTTTCTTTTAGAAGAAGGCTTGTAGATATATTCTAAAGAAGAAAGGATTATGGCAAGATTCACAGGGAGGCCACAAAGAAAGGTTCCAGTCCTGAAAGAACTTTTGTTAAGGGAGCTCTTCAAGATTTGTAAAAGGAGCCACTCTAGGTATGTTTAAATTGTAAAATTTGTAGTAGATCTCCATCATGATATAAAGGTATGATCTTTTTTAAAAATTTCTTTATGACTCTCTCGTGTCTATGGTTTTGTTATAGAATCATAAAGATTCTTATATTGTTAAGGTGTTTTGATTTCCAGAATAAATAAACCCTTGTAGTATTATCTTTTGCTATTTGTTCACTTTGGTAAAACCCTAGCCTTTTTTATTTTTAGGGATATTGATAGTATCTAGGGCATATGACAAAACCCTAGCTAAAGTTGATATAAGAACCTAGAGCATGATAGTCAAACTCTAGGTCTAATTGGTTCCAACATGATTGAAACCCTAACAAGATTTAGATTTTGGGATATCTTAGGTTTAAACCCTTGATTAAAAGTCTAATAACCCTAGATTTATAAAGTTAAGTTCATGCTCTTATACAAGTATATTTTGCTGTGTTGTACTTGTTGATGAGATTTGCAGGAACAAAATTGTAAATATGAAAGTATACCTCATGCTTGATAATGAGTTTCCGATGAGGAGCATGATGGATAGAGGGAGTTGTAGAAACCCTGGTGACATTGACAATTGAAATATATAAAAGATAAAAGGATTGATGTTCTGGAAGGTCAAAGTTCTCTGTTTACATGAGGATGCAAGAAGAACAACCTATGTGTCTGGAAGAATAAAATAATTGATGATTGAATTATCTCTCTAGTTGAGAGGGAGCTTGGATATATTTCCTTTATGAAGGAAAATGTGTATCCTCCCTAGTTGAGAGGGAGGACATGATTCTCTACTTCATGTGTCATGCACTAAACACATATTTCATTAAATTTGGAAGTATTCTATTACAAGGCCTCCAACAACATTCATATTTTTTGTAAATTTACATATTAACTTGATTCAACATTAAAATAATTTGCAAAACCAATTAGAGATCATGAATAGGTCAAACATGGGGTTGTTATGTATAATAGTATCAATACATAATAGGAGTGCAAAATCCAACTCTCAGAAGAAATTGATTTAAGTTAAATCATATTAGTATGTCAAACATCCAATCAAGATATTATAGTTATGGATAACATGCCAGACTTATCGATGTTTAAATTTTATGTCTCGCAACTCTAACCCTGTTTCCCCCAACCTACAAGGGATTTGTTGATTGAATGATGGTGATGTGAGGATGTTATTGTAAATGACAAGGATAGGTGTCCCTTGCATTGCATTGAAACTAGTCTATTAAAACCTTAGTAAAATGTTCTTGTGCTCAATTTCCTACGGCCCCTTTGTGCCTTTATGAAGCACTAATGAGGGGGTCATCATTCATCTTCATAGAATGCAGCATCTACTATAAAGGTTATACATTGTTGATCTATGTATTTCAAGAAGGTTAGGCACCATTGGTCTATCTCCACTCAAATCCAAGTACATAAAATGAGAGTTCTTAAATTTGTATTCAAGTCATTCCATTATGATGGACAGTGTCACAAAATGAAGTAAACAAGAAACTTTAGTGGTGAATTCTTGTAAGTAGTGGAGGCAGGGGTTTTCAAATATTAGCACAATTGATGGTCGTGTGGATATTGATCTCTCCTTGTAAACATTTTCAAAACCAATAATAGTCTCGATGTAAATTTAGTGTCAACCAATAGCATGGAAAACCATGATTGACCATTACTTTCACTAAGAAGAGAAAATGATAAGCATTTTTAATGGGGAAGAAATAAATGTGAAACGTAACTCATGTATTTTAGTTGAAATTTATATAAGTCCCCGTGTT
>APFE031552237.1:24765-58144 GCA_000404065.3 Pinus taeda | reverse complement strand
TAAAATTTTATTTTAATTTTACTTGACAAAAGAGAGTTAAAATATAACACAGGGAAGATAGAATTAAGAAGAAAGAGATTTATTAAAAGAGAGAATATGAAAGTAAAAAAGATAGGGAGGGATTTAAAAGTATAAATACATGGAAGATGGAAGATAGAATTAAGAAGAAATAGATTTATTAAAAAGGAGCATATGAAAGTAAAAAAGTTATGGAGGGATTTAAAAAGATATATCTAAATAGCATAAGTAAATAAAGGGTAATGAAAGATGAACAAAAGATTTAAAAACAAATGAATAATTAGTTATTAAAAATGATTAAGTTTATACACAATTTCATGCTTAAAGTTTGTTTATTTATTTATATTGAGAGGCTTTATATTAATGTAAGTAGAATAACAAAAAATAAGAATTAGAAGTTTTATGTGACGAAAACAAATAAGATTTTTGTGTTGCAAGAGTACTTTGCAATTATTAATTTGGTAATGTAATTGTGAAAGTTGTTTACTATATGACTTTTGAGGTTTGTATGAACTGAATGAGTAGTTTGACACATAAGACTTTCCACAAGAACAAGGAATTTAGTAGACACATTTTAAATTGGGAGGGTTTTATTTATCTTTAATGCCTTTAAAACATATTTGAGGGTCTTGTAAAATTTAAATAAAGTAGTTATTGTTCCCCTTCCCTCCCAAGTTCAATTCCCATTAGTGACATCTTGACCCCTTGTAATAAGGCTAGAAGGGTAGACACCCCTAGGGATAGCAACCCATTCTAATTTTCCTCGAGACACCTTAGCCCTTGCTAAGTCACAAGTGATTAGTATATATGGCTAACATTGGATATACTCTTGGGTCATAGTGGCAAGCAGTGAAAATTTTGACCTACTATTAGGTTGGATGTACTCATAAGTTATAGTGGCAACTAGAGAGAAATTTGACCTACTTGTGGGTTATAGTGGCAACCAGTGAAAAATTTGACCTCTTAGTGTAGAAGCAAAAGAAGGAATATTAGTGACGGAATATTAGTTCTAAATTTGGTTTTTGAGAAGAAAAATACACTAAAGGTTTTGTTCCATTGGGAAATAGGATGCCATTAGCTTTAGGATTTTCATAATATGGACTCTTTCTTTGTTTAGATGTTGGAAGTTAGAAATTTGAATAGTAAAAGCGTTAATTTTAGGTATGTTCTATGCTGAGAGAAATTTACTTCAATTTTTCATTTTAGCCCAATAACAATATTCGGATTAACAATCACATTAGCATGATAGTAAAGTGTAGATAGAACATAAACATAAACATTAGAAGACAAGCCAAGACAAGAGGACACAATATGTGGCACCAGCCAGGGACGAACCCCAATGTGGGGAAACCCTTGATCAATTCTTCTTATATTCTTCAATAGTTCACCAGAGAGAGATACTACAAATACATTTGAAGTCAATACTTGACTTGCCAAAATAGAAGATCAAACATCAGAGATCTTCACCATGAGGATGACACAATGCAACAAATGATAGGCCTAGAGCAGCTCAACCAATTACTCAACATATTGAAGCTTTCCTTCCATAAGACTCTCCTTCCTTGCTACTTTATTGATCATGTCAAGGCTGCCCATCTGGAAACTTGATATGTTGTAAGCACTGAAGCATATCTTGGCACAAACTCAGGCTGCTACAACACCTATAATACACCCCACAGTACACCTATAGACAGTGAATAGCCTCCATACAACCCTCCAATGAAACGTTGCATTATAGGACTGCTTACCTTCTGAATGAAACTCCTAAAAATGTCTCCAACTGTTGGCTATGGCCTGCGGCCTAGTCCAACAGTGGACTGCAAATTAGGTTCCTTCAAATAGTGATCCAAACAACCCTTACATAGCAGCCTCTACCTCCTCCTTATAGCGGATTCTTCTTCCCTTCATATCAAGCTCGAGAATCAACACCAACATGCCCAAACAACCTTCAATTAGGCCATGCTGTCACCTACACCAGTGTGGCATTATGACAACAGTTAAAGTGACTACAAGTAGATCTCTTTGAGTTGTGTATAAGAGTCTTCACAAGACTACTAATGGGCCTCTCTTAACAGCAGATCAGGGTTGACTTCAAACTACATATAGAGTTTATGTTCCACTGTTGATCAACCCTCCCTTTACTACGGATATGGCTTCTCCATAACTACGAACAAGGTCATCACATGACAACAAATAGAGTTCCCTTTTTGTCTGTAGATTTAGGCTCTTTTGGCTGCGGATACAAGCCTCCTTTGAATGCAGCCAGAACTCCCTTCCACAGTGTCTATATCTCCTCCTTAATAGTTTATAGGGCTCTCCTTCTACTACAGCTAGGGAATCCTTTATTGACTACAATTAGGGCTTCTTCATGGTTGTGCCTTGGTCTCGTTTAGAACAACCGTTAGGGCATCTCCTTTTAGGTCTATGTTTAAACTTATTCTTAACTGTAAGTAGGGCTTCCTTATGAAAACATTTAGCATATAAGTCCTCCTTTGACTACATCCTAGTCTCCTTCAGAATGCAGATTAGGGCATGGCATATCCCCTTTAACTACGTCTAGATGATCCTCCTTTGACTACGGCCAGACTACTGTTAGGGCTTCCTCTTTTTAGATCTGCAACTAGGATTAGATCTCTTCTTAGAACAACATATTCCCTTAGAGACTTCTCCTTCCACCAAAACTCAAACAAGTGAAGAGGAAGAGATCACAAGAGATGCTTCTAAAATGACTTGCAAGCCACCTCTATTTATAGTGTAATGTTGAGGATAAGATGGGGTAAACTGGTTGTTGGCCGACCTTGACAAATTGTCATATAGCAAAAATAAATTAATATCTCCATGAATACATGTCATAATCGGATGATATTTAGATCAATCCTACACCTCTTAACGAGAGGAATCCAAGAAAAATATCAGCTACCATAAATAAGAATACCCACATGGAGTTTGGCCCTAGTTTCCAATTTTAACACTCCCTCTCAACTAGGGAGAACTCCATCTGCTAATCCATTTGTTGGTCCATACTATCTCTCCCATCAATGCAATGCCCTGCACTGCTCTGCTCAGTTTTGCTCTGCTCTACTGTATTATGAAGAAGAAGAACTGATCAAGAATGTATCATACCATCCTCTACTGACCCAAAGTCAGTCCCATATAAAGAGAGTGTCTCATACCACTCTTACTGATCCGAACCTGTTCCAAATAAAGAGAGTGTCTCATACCACTCTTACTAATCTGAAATTAGTTCCAAATAAAGAGGGTGTCTCAGACCACTCTTATTGACCCGAAGTCAGTTCCAATTGATCCCAGATCAATATCATCCTAGCATAGGGAGTACGGTACTACATGATGTGTCCATCGGTAGTACTATGGTCCCTATCCTCATTTATATACTCATTGGCCAGATGAGAGGTACTTCCCATGAGTCCCAAATTGCATGGGTAAGATGTCTCAGCAGGAGAAGGATGAACCACTCATCCTGCCCAAATGTCGCCATAGGGTATCCCAGGGGAAGGCTTAACCACTCACCCTATACACAACAAATCACTAGGGGAAGGCTAAACCACTCACCCTATGATTGTGTCTCAGCAGGAGAAGGATGAACCACTCATCCTGCCTACATAGCAAACCACTAGGGGAAGGTTGAACCACTCACCCTATGGTTTCTCATCGCTCCAAGAAGTACCCTAAGCCCCCCCGGAGATCCCAGAGCTCGATATATCATTCAGGACCCTCAGGAGAGGGTCTCTCCACGACTCTTAGTTGTTATAGACATATTTGGGCACATCAACCCCAAACTTATATGTCGATGTATTAGGGCTCATCAACCCCTAAAACAATTGTTTCATACCCCAAAGGAACATAGTCATCTAAATACATCATTCCCCAAAAGTTCCACTTGAGAAACCATCCAAAAACTACCCAAATTGAATCATACTAACTACTCCACTGGAAAAGTGCAATGCATACTGAGTGGTACACTGCCAGAGTGTGATGCATACTGTTTAGGCCTTCTATAGGGTGCAATGGGAAAGGATGGACAAATGTCCGGGACATTTGTCAGTTGATTGCTCATGGAATCTTCCAGAACTTTCTCCTATGCCACTTGCCTCTCTGAATTCGCCCAAGGATGAATAAGGGATCTAAGAAAATCCAATCCCTTCTCTTGTGGAACCCATTGTAACAAGTGGAATGACACTAATCAAAACCCATGGATGACTCACACCCTTGCAAACATCTATAAATGGATCCCTCATTCAAGAGATCTAGAGGCTAGAATGTTGTGAATTGCAAGGAAGTGCTGATAGTTTGTAATTGAGGAAGGAGCATTGTATTGTTGCAGTGATCTTGCTATTTCATGAGGTGAAGAAGCATTGAAGCTGGGAGGACGATGTTGGATCAGACAATTGGGTTGTAATTATCCCTTCTATTAATAAAGTTCTTCAAGTTTTCTTCCATATGATTGTGCAATTGTGAATGTTATAATTTGTGAATGCTATCATTTTTCCATTATATATCTGATTCTGTAATGTTTATGTTGTAATAGATCACGATGCTTTGACGGTTCTTTGTTGCTGTACTTGTGTAGGTACTCTCCAAGCATGTTAAGTACGGGGAGGAGTTGCAGGCTCTATCAAAGGAGAGAGAGATCAAGCAAGGGATTAAGCAGAAGTTCCAGGTTGGTTCCATTATATTTCTCTTATCTGTTACACATAGAAGAAACCATTGAATTGCTTTAAACTGTTGTTTCTAGGGTAGCTGCCAAACCTAGAGGGCTAGCATTCTTTAGGAATATTAGTTTTCCCAGAAACAAATTGGCGACTCCACTAGGGAGTGAACAAATGTTTGTTTTTTGTTGTTGTTTGTTTTATATTCAATTTGATAAACTATAGACAGAGTCTGAAGTCAGCCAGGTAGCCTTCGAACTGCTCTTGCTCTACAATTGCATAGTAGATGAATGATGCTTCAGTCAATCTCTCGTTTAGTTTATGAATTGAACATTTGACTTGAAAGCACATCTAGGTGACCTTTTGGTAGCTCAGTAACCTCCCAAGACACTCCATTATACTTTACTCATCATTGTTCATCAAACCCACCTTAACTCATTGAAAACAGCTCCACATTTGAGCCAAAACCCATTTCAGTTGTGCTCCCTGGACCATCGCATTGTCTTCCACTGTGACTCAGTATGCATCGCACCTCCTGAGTGCAGTAAGTGTGATGCATATCAGTTTCTGTGAAACCCAGGTGTGATGATTGACTAATATCTTTTTCCATCTAGAAATTGAGGGTTTTTGACCTTGTTTTCAGTTTTGTTTGGTTGTTTTACTGCAAATGAACAGTGCCTCCTTACTGAAACTTACTTGCATCACTTAGATCAGCCTCAATTACATTAGGATTAGTGATTTTTTTATTTTTTTTCATCATTTACAATCCTTTGTCAAAAATTTGATTAAATCGATTTGTCGCTTTAGTACAAAAATTGTCGTAATTGTCATTTTTTGTCGAAAATAGAAGTGTCGTAAATTCTTCCTTCCCTTGATAATCGATTGAACTTTTCTTCATGTACTTGGTTTGATTTGTATATATTCGAAGTGTTGAAAGATTTTTTATTCAAAATTGAAAGTGTCGTTTAGAGTCTTCCTTTCTCTTTTGAAGAAGAAATTGTCGAAAATGTCATTTTGAGTGAAATATTTCAGATTTTTGTTGCATTTAGTTTTCCTTTTTGGAATTTTTCACATTAAGGAAAGCGAAAAAAAATACATGCATTTGCATTTAGCATTTTTTGGTTTGTATGTGAAAACATGATTTAGGGAATGCACTAGTGTGTGCTCTTTTCTCTTTTCTTAAAAGCATTGTCATCTTCTTTCCCTAGTAGCTAGGATTTTCATTGCTCAAATAAACAAATATTGTTTATCATTATAGATTGCATCTTAGGAATTTCAGATCATCATCACGCGGTGAACCATTGAAAGGAAAACTCTAAACAAGATCAACTTTAAAATGAACTTCAATGAACCTAACAACGCTTTGGAACTTAACGCAACATATCTAGAGGTCTAGGCTAGTGACATGTTCCGGTTTCTTTAAAACTAGTGGCTATCGTTTTCATTGAAGGGTGGGTGATTCCTCCTCCTTGATACAACAAGTGCTAGCATGGACTTGTGCTCCCTGTACCGTTGCGTATATATTGGAAGACCACAATAGGCTTAAATCCTTTATCCATAGGAAACTGGGCCTGCCGCCTTATTGATCGCAATGCACTGAACACAACATTCGGGAAGATTGACTGCCATACATAAGTCCTTGGTAATTTCTTTTTAATTTATCACCAAGGTGTATATTGCAGTTTTTTGATTGGTTTGGTAATCCCTCTGTCTAGATTTTCCAGAGTAGTCACTTTCGTTCCTTTTTGACTCTTTAAAAGAAACGGTCCATCTGAGCACTTGTCCTTTCAGGCTCATTAAAAATCGGAGGAGACTAGATTCATCTTTAGCTTTTTCTCGGCTCTTAAAAACTGAAGAAGTAAAGTTGTGTCCAAGCGTCTTTAAAATTAATTGAATTCAGAATAACACCCCTATTCCTTAATTGATCTTATGTTGAGACAATATGGCGACAAATTCGGAGTCCACTGATAAAGGAATCCCTTGTGATGGGAATCCTAGTCCTTTTCCTTCGTTCGGAAATATTGGTGCTCCTTATATGGCTACATTATCCCTTCTGGGACTTACCATTGGCCTGCCAGTATGGCTGTTTTCAACCTCTATGGTTCAAAATGTCGTGATTTCTCCACCATCGAGTACACCTTCAACTGGAAAAAATCAACCTCCAGTTGATCCTAAAGTTGACCCTTCGCCTTCTTCCTCGTTTGTTTCTTCCTCCCCTTCTTCCTCTTCGCTTAGTGAAAGTATTGATACTAGTAACCAGGTGGCTAAGAAGAAGAAGAAAGGGCAGGAGAAGAAGAAGAAGTCAATTCAACAAGGGGGCAACCAAGCAACCATTGCTTTGAAAGCAACACCTAATAAAAATCCGTCCATTAAGTTTCTCAAACCCAAATATCCCTGCATAATTTGTGAAGAAGACCATTTTCATCAAAATTGTCCTTACTTTCCTTGGATCTCGAAAGAATGGTCTTCCCGTTCACACCATCCCGTGTCATCAACCTCTAGAGATCATGTTGGTAACACGCCATCAACTAGTGATAGTAAAGTTCATGGACATAAGGGAAAGGTCAAGATTCCATGTAGGGTATGTGAAGGCAATCATTCCCTTCGCCTTTGTCCCTTTTTGGATGAAACCAAAATAGTGTTGGATAACCATCCTGCTTCACCACCGCGACTTCCATCTGGTTACAGGAAACTCTCCCTAACTTCTTCACTATTTGAAGAACCGACTGACTTAAATCAACTGTCGGTCGAAACCACTCTCTCTGAAAGTGAATCCATTGAGTCTATACCCGACCAAAATCAACAGGTCGAGATAACAGTTGATCCAATTTCACCTTCAGCTAATCGTACCTTTCCCGAAGAGAGTGAAAATGATATCTTTCAAGTTCTTTTTGTTACTGCGGATTCTAATGACCTTGGGGGCAATCTGCCTGTTCCATCTAGACAGGAGGAAAACCCCCCAGTTCTCGTAACTCAAAGGGTTAATTCTCCCATTTCTTCGGTACCCCCTCCAAGTAGTCTAGTCACTTCCTTTGATTGGAATCAACTGGCAGGATCCCGCCTTGCTTCTTATGTGCCTTTCCAGATCATAGTACAAGTTTGTAAAATGATTGTGTTTGGCACTATTATAGATGAAGGTGCATCAGTGAGTATCCTTTCCTCAACTGCTTGGAAAGTGCTTGGTTCGCCACTGCTTGTGCCTGTTACACAGAATCTGTTAGGCTTTAACAAAGGAACAAGTCGACCGTTAGGGATCCTTCCTAAGTTACCTATTACTTTGGGAAGGAAGACCATTTATTTGAATGTGATGGTAATCCCAAGGCTGTTAGACTACAATTTGCTTCTTGGGCGTGACTATGTTTATAACATGGAAGTTATTGTTTCAACACTTTTTCGAGTGATGTGTTTCCCGCATGAAGGCAAGATTGTCACCATTAACCAACTCTCATTTCCCGGTCCAAACATTGCACCAAGTCAATCATCATCCCTAAATGGTTCATTTACATCAATGGTACCATCCCCGCTCCCAAGTTCCAAGTTGAGTCTTTCTCTTGAACCTTCATTCCATCCACCTGACATCCATGAGTAGTCTGGTGAATGTAATGAATCTCGGGGGGCATGCATCTAATGGTAAAGATAAGTTTCCCTGTAGGTTATGTGATTGGTCTATCATACCATTCACCTTTGTCTATCTGGATGAAACCAAAGAGGTGTTGGATAACCATCCTACCTCACTGCAGTGACTTCCATCTGGTTACAAGAGACTCACCCTTTCATCATGTTGGGGGCATGAGAACCATTTTTCAAGCATAGTTTTTTGTTTCAAGTTTGTGTAAAAATGAAACTGAATCCAAGCATAGTATGTTCGTTTCAAGCTCGTGTAAACATGAAACCGAATCCAAGCATAGTTCCCCATGGTTCAAACTTGTCTAAAAATGAACCCATTTTCAATTTTTAACCCTTGTGATTGCCATTCTATCAGCCTTTTGAGCCTTGGTTGTGTACATCCCATCGCCACCATCCATTTTGCCAATCATACGCTTTCACTTGGTTGTGTTACCCTTTTTGAGGGATAGTTGCAATGAGTGGTCTTATTAGCTAGCCTCTTCACATAAATCAACATGTTCTGAGAAGTTCCAACATCACCGAAACTAGTTGCTACCCTAGACACCACTCGTTCCTCAAAATAGAGTCCTCTTTAAACCATTTCCAGACTCGTTAAATATGAAAAGATTGTCGAGCGCTTGTATTTTCCAGCTCGTTAAAGTATTGGAAATGTCATCCCTCCTGTATTATTTTATCCTTTTTCGAACCTGATGGATTACTTTAGGAAAAACAACTTATGGAGCTTTCTTTCATCCCTTTTCAAACTCTCTAAACATGAAAAGGACTGATTTATCTTTGTCGTTAAACTCGTTAAAACAATAGCGACAAACTTGTCCATCTAGACGAGACCGAGTTTCACTATCACTAGACTCGTTAAAACATTAAATAGCAACAGGTTTGCCCAAAGGGCGAATTATAAAACAAGCATATGTTATCCTCCTCAAGCTTGACAAAAATAAAGAGGTAATGGTTAGCAATGACTGGGGAAAAAGGGAAGAAAAAAACTTGAAGAATTTATGGTAGCGAGTCACTCTTGAACATGACACTTTCACTTCATCTCCAGTATTGAGTTGGGTTGGGTTATTCCATTCGTTGGTCATCTCACCATTGGTCTTTCATACCATCCATCTTTTGGGGTTAACACTATCAATTCTTCTCAATGTCACCGACATGTTCAAGAGAAGTCATTCAGTTGAGAAAACACCATCCAGTTAATGTCTCATCCACTGCAATACCTCCAACCTTCATTTTTTCATGACTGCCATTCCTGAACCTTGTGTTTTCAGTTCATTTTTTCACCTCCAGAAATAATTTTCTTCGTTTCACGTCGTAGATGTGGGATACATCAAGGCCCTCCTACGACGAGTTGCTTCTTGTCGACATCAGTTCATTATCCAAGAAGTTGACTTAAAAACAACCCTTTCAGTGCTTTGGAGCTTGCATACATCAATGGCAAGTTTCTCACTTCCAGTGACAGGTTGACGTCAATGGCCTTTAACCGAAAGATTTTGCGTGGTGTTCGACATCGGATCATGTATTCACACCACATGAATTGTACTGTAGTACCTTGAGGGTCATTATCATTATTGGTGATTCCTCTCGCGTCTGTAAACAACTCACACCATTAGCTAGTAATCAGGCGATGTCTTTCCATGTTCGACTTCAGAACATCTCTTCACATGGATTGACTTGTACATCGAGCGAAGATTGGATGAGTTTGAAGACCCTGGATCTAGTTTCATCCATCCGGGCTGCGATATATTCAGGGATATAAAAACATCAAATGTACAAAGGCTCTACACAGATGGTCATCCTAACCATGGATTGCAACTCTATACATGTAGAATCACAAATCTGTATTTGCAAGCGACTGTCTGATATATGTACATGAAATGAACCTTAAAAAGCTGAGCATGGGAATGCCTCCCTCAGCTAGATCATGAAAAATTATATTATGATGATGTATTTTATTGTAACTTATGCAGGTCACCTTCCAGTTCGAAACTTCGGATCCTCATGATAAAGCATTTCACCCAACATGAATATTTACGACCTCATGCTTTAGGGGGCAATTGTTATAGACATATTTGGGCACATCAACCCCAAAATTATATGTCGATGTGTTAAGGCTCATCAACCCCTAAAAGAGTTGTTTCATACCCTAAAGGAACATAGTCATCTAAATACATCATTCCCCAAAAGTTCCACTTGAGAAACCATCCGGAAACTGCCTAAATTGAACCATACTGACTGCTCCACTGGAAAAGTGCGATGCATACTGAGTGGTACACTGCCAGGGTGCAATTCATACTATTTATACCTTCTATAGGGTGTGATGGGCGAGGATGGACAAATGTCCAGGACATTTGTCAGTTGATTGCTCATGGAATCTTCCAGAACTTTCTCATGTGCCACTTGCCTCTCTGAATTCACCCAAGGATGAATAAGGGATCTAAGAAAATCCAATCCCTTCTCTTGTGGAACCCATTGTAACAAGTGGAATGACACTAATCAAAGCCCATGGATGGCTCACACCCTTGCAAACATCTATAAATGGATCCCTCATCCAAGAGATCTAGAGGATGGAATGTTGTGAATTGCAAGGAAGTGTTGATAGTTTGTAATTGAGGAAGGAGCATTGTATTGTTGGAGTGATTTTGCTATTTCATGAGGTGAAGAAGGATTGAAGCTGGGAGGATGATGTTGGATCAGACAACTAGGTTGTAATTCTCCATTCTATTAATAAAGTTATTCAAGTTTTCTTCCATATGATTGTGCAATTGTGAATGTTATCATTTGTGAATGCTATCATTTGTTCATTATATATTTGATTCTGTAATGTTTATGTTGTAATAGATCACGATGCTTTGATGATTCTTTGTTGTTGTACTTGTGCAAGTACTCTCCAAGTGTGTTAAGTACAGGGAGGAGTTGCATGCTCTGTCAAAGGGGAGAGAGATCAAGCAAGGGATTAAGCGGAAGCTCCAGGTTGGTTCCATTATCTTTCTCTTATCTGTTATACATAGAAGAAACCATTGAATTTCTTTAAACTGTTGTTTCTAGGGTAGCTGCCAAACCTAGAGGGCTAGCATTCTTTAGGAATACTAGTTTTCCCAAAAACACTAGTTGTTCTTGGAATGTCAAGAATTTGACCTTTCCCAGGGGCTTCATCTGAATATCGTCAACCTGCACATCAATCCCAAATGTTGGAGCCTTCTTGCTCCCTATTGTACCATATCCCATATAAAGTGGTACCTGATGTGTATATTCTTGGAGAAATCGTAAAACATAGGATTCCTCAACAATCGAATCCCACTATGGTTGTCACAGAAGATCATGGTGGTATCCAACACATGCACAAACAACTCATTGAAAATATTCCACAACCAAACAGCTTCACACGAGGTCATACTCGTAGCTATGTATTCAGCCTCAACTGTGCTCAAAGCAACCAACTTTTGCTTCTTGCTCATCCAGGATATCGAAGCAGAACCCAAAGAGAACCAACACCCATAAGTGCTCTTGCGATCCTCCACATTGCTTGCCTAATCAACACTAGAATAATAATGCAGCCTCACAACTCCAGCATTGTATCTCAATCCATGAGTGATTGTGCCCTGAAGATATCTCATAATATTCTTGGCACCAATCCAATGAGGCTTAGCCATATGTTGGCTCAACATGCTAACTGCAAAACATCTATTCGGACAAGAGTTCACTAAGAACATCAATGCTACTATGAGCTGAAAAAACTCATAGGCATTTCCCAAATCAGGTTCAAAAACACTACGACATAACTTCTTAAATTTAAGCTCCATCGAGGTAGTCACAAGCCTGCAGTTCACCATTACAAATCCGAAATCCAACTCCCTCTTACTTTTTCAAATGAGAGGGTTTGTACCTATTAGAAATAGGTCATCCTCATAAGGTACCAGTATGAGAGTTTTATCATCCACAACCTTAGAGCAATGGTTTGGATCAACTTCACTCCTAGTGAATCTTAACTTCAACAGATAGCTATCAGTCCTCTCATACCAAGCCTGGGGTGCTTGCTTCAAACTATAGAGAGCTTTCTTCAACCTGCATACATGAGATTCTCAATCATGAGTTTCAAACCCCTCGGGTTGTTCCAAATTTGTGGTCTTGCTATTACATGAGGGGAATGGTCCCCTTGTAAGGTTTTCTTCGGTACATCTTGGACATGTACCTTCATTCTCTTCTCTGAATTCAGGCATCCCTGTCACTATCTGTCTCACATCGGGTAGGGCCTTACATTGAAGATGGGAAAACCTTCGGTGCCAGAGAAGAGATGTGTCACAAGACATGGTCCCCAGTGGACTTCCTACAGCTTGAAACAAATTTCCAATCCTGAACCCAAGAGTCAAATCATCTTTAAAATTCCTTTTCCAAACACGTAGCTTTCCATCGATGAATGCCACCTTTTAACCTTTGATTTCCATTTCCGAAATGGACACCAAGTTCTTCTTGAGATTCGGTACATAAAGAACTTCTTGCAAGTTACCCTGATCCAATTGAAGAGTAACATTCCCTACACCCTTTATGGGATAGGTGGCATCATCTTCAAGAATAATCTCAAGTTTGTTTCCTTCTCTTCAGATTAGAGAGCGCTTCCTTGAATCCGGTGAAGTGCTTTGAGGCACCACTATCAATAAGCCAATTTCCCAAAGAGGTCGCAGGAGAGGTAGTGAAGAGGGCTTATATAAGATAATACTCCTCTTTCTTATCTGAAACAACATTTGATTCTTCATACCTGGAGTTCCTTTCTTTCTTGGAGAGTCAGCCATTACCTTGATGTCCTGCATTCCTTTTTCCTTTGCCATTGTACCTGACATTCCTTAGATTATTGAATATGCCCCTAGAATGATTGTGATCATCATCAAGTGATGTGTCCCTTCTACTTGGACACCCCTTTACATAATGGCCAAACTTATTGCAAGCAAGGCATCTGCCCTTCCTTTCACCCTTAGATCCAGAATTTCCATTGAAGTGACCTTTAGGTAGGCCACTAGACATTGTCAGTGAAATTTCTGATAATATTCTTTGCTTCAACTTCACCCTTGGTGTACTTGCTCTTTGTAGCAGCTGACCCATCTGATGGAGGCTCAAGTATTTTACCCTTCACGAAATTCAACATTGCTCTTCCAATGTCAGATCCAAAGACATCTTCCATCCATGATAGTCAGACTTTCCACGGAGCTTGTCTTCAGTTGGGAAGAGGGATGAGGAACCCATTAAGCCATTGACTCCAATTGTCTTCGGTGATTTCTCTTTCACTCTTGCTTGGGCTTTTCCGTCAACTCAACTCTAATACCATGTTAATTTTATGTATGTTCTATGTTAAGAGAAATTTACTTCAATTTTTCATTTTAGCCCAATAACAATATTCAAATTAGCAATCACATCAGCATGATAGCAAAGTGCAGATGGAACGTAAACATAAACATCAGAAGAAAAGCCAAGACAAGAGGACACAAGATGTGGTACCAGTCAGGGACAAACCCCAATGTGGGGAAACCCTTGATCAATTCTTCTTATATTCTTCAATAGTTCACCAAAGAGAGATAGTACAAATACATTTGAGGTCAATACTTGACTTGCCAACATAGAAGATCAGACATCAGAGATCTTCACCATGAAAGTGACACAATGCAGAAAATGATAGGTGTAGAGCATCTCAACCAATTACTCAACATACTAAAGCTTTCCTTCCATAAGAATGTCCTTCCTTGCTGCTTTATTGATCATGCCAAGGCTGCCCATTGGGAAACTTGTATATGTTGTAAGGATTGAAGCATATCTTGGCACACACTCAGTGTGCTATAGCACCTACAATACACCCCACAGTCCACCTATAGACAGTGACTAACCTTCATATAGTCCTCCAATGAAACGTTGCATTATAGGACTGGTTACCTTACGAATGCAACTCCTAAAACTGTCTCCAACTGTTGGATATGGCTTGCTACCTAGGCCAACAGTGGAATGCAACTTAGGTTCCTTCAAACATTGATCCAAACAACCCTTACACCCTTACATAGAAGCCTCTAACTCCTCCTTATAGCAGATTCTTCTTCCCTTCAAATCAAGCTTGAGAATCAACACCAACATGCCCAAACAATCTTCAATTAGGCCATGTTGTCACCTATAGCAATGTAGCATTATGACAACAGTTAAAATGACTGCAACTAGGTCTCTTTAAGCAGTGTATAAGATTCTTCACAAGACTACTAATGGGCCTCTCTTAACATCATATTACTGATGCCTTCAAACTACATATAAAGCTTATGTTCCATTGGTGATCATCCCTCCCTTTTCTGCAGATATGGCTTCTCCATAACTGCGAATAAGGGCATCACATGATAGCAGATAGAGTTCCCTTTTTATCTGCAGATTTAGGCTCTTTTGGCTACGGATATAGGCCTCCTTTGAATGCGGCCATAAGTCCCTTCCACAGCAGCTATGTCTCTTCCTTAACGACTGCTATGGATCTCCTTCTACTGCGGCTAGGGAATTCTTTATTGACTGTGATTAGGGATTCTTCATGACTGTGCCTTGATCTCATTTAGAACAACAGTTAGGGCATCTCCCTTTAGGTCTGCATTTAGACTTCTTCTTAACTGTAAGTAGGGCTTTCTTATGGCATCGTTTAGCATATAAGTCCTCGTTTGACTGTGTCCTAGTCTCTTTCAGAATGCAGATTAGGGCATGGCATATCCCCTTTAACTATGTGTAGATGATCCTCCTTTGACTACGGCCAAATTGTTGTTATGGCTTCCTCTTTTTAGATCTGTGGCTAGGATTAGATCTCTTCTTAGGACAATGTATTCTCTTATAGACTTCTCCTTCCACCAAAACCCAAACAAGTGGAGAGGAAGAGATCACACGAGATGCTTCTAAAATGACTTGCAAGCCACCATTATTTATAGTGTAACGTTGAGGATAAGACGGGATATATTGGTTGCTGGCGGACCTTGACGAATCGTCATATAACACAAATAAATTCATATCTCCATGAATACATGTTGGAATCAGATGATCGTTAGATCAATCCTACACCTCTTGGCGAGAGGAATCCAAGAAAAATATCAGCTGCCATAAATACGAAGACCCACATGGAGTTTGGCTCTAGTTGTCAATTTTAACAAAAAGAAACAAGGGTTTTAAGGACAATAGATATTTTAACAAAGTGATGATGGGATTGAGCATTGGAATTTTCATCAACATAAATCTTTTTAAGATAAATTTAGTGAACGCCAAATAGGTTGTTAGAGTTGAGATGGGGGGTGGGGGGTGAGGTCCATGGCCACCATCCCACCTAGTATATGGAGTCAAGAATGTGGCCATATGCACCCCCCCACCACCCCCTTAACCATCATTATTCCTTTATTGCCTCTACATGATGGATTGTGTGAACTAATGAAGGTTTGATGTTGATTCAAGATGGTTTTCATATCGATTTAATGTATAGGCTCAAATGGAGGTCTATCATTTTAATTATGAGCAAGTTTGTAAGTTTTTAGTCATCGGTGTGTCTAGTCTTAGCCAAACCTCCCATGTATTATCTTCATTACTTGTAGGGACAATCATTCCTACTTTGTTGTGGGAAATTTCAACACACAAGAATAGTAATTTTTAAGAATTTGGGTCTGCAGGGTGGCACATTATCATTTTTCATGGGTCTAAGTTTCTCCATACAGCTTGTTCTTCTATAGGTTTTCTCCTTTCCTCCTCATTTAAATCTCATTTCTCTCAATTTTTTCCTTTATTCCCTGCCCCTTTCCTCTACATGTCCTCTGAGACTTATTGATTTTGCTTTATTTTCTCATGGCTAGGATTTATCATGGGTTCCATGTGTTGATTTTGGCATAATCTTGAGGGGCTAGAGAATTTGCCGCGGAGCCCCCCCTCACCCCCCCACCCCTCATTAGTTTCACCTTGTCCAAACCTCTCCATTTTAGGTCCTTCTATGTGTTAGTTTCTCTAAGCCCATCCAAATGATTAACGTGCTAGTAAATTTTTATACCCAAAAATTTTATTTTTCCTGAAAACCCAAGAAACTCAAATATGAAATATACATAAAATTAACACAACTAAGCTTATAACCAATTATGCACAACATAAACAAGAAATCCAAGCACATAAACTTTTACATAGCTTTTACATTAGAAAAACCCGGTGTGGGGAAAAACCAACAAAGAGGGATTTTATTAGGCTTTAGAGAAAATACTTAGGAAATAATTACAGCAGTAGGTCCAAAGAATGTATAGCCAATAATGCCTACAAAAATTAGTCTTCTCTCCTTTGCAATGGTACAACTTGAAGTACAACCTCTCTCCAGCTGAATACGACCCCTTTTCTTAAGAATATCTCGACCCAAGGTCTGATCTCTCCTTCGGTACGAAACTCGACTCCAATACTCAACGTATCTCTCCTGCAAACACAACCTAGGGTTTGGCCCCTCTTTCATTGCTTAGTACTACCAAGATACAACCCATCTTTCCCTAAACAAGATGACCCATTTTCTCAATTGTTTGACCTTCCTTCTTCTCACTCAAATCAACTCTCTTCTCTCTCACCTAATGTGATATCTAATGTGTCGTTCACCCACTCATTTCAACAATTTATAATTTCTCTCATAACCCTATTTCCTCCTTGAGGTCTTCAAAGAAAATATCAAAGGCCAAAATTCGATCTTATCACTTTCTTTGATTTTTAAATGGAAATAGTAATTTCCAAAGTTAGAAACTTTAGAAATTTGAGTTAAAAAGCCAATAAAAATTAATTAAATTAATTATCATTTTTTTCCTAAGTTTGGAATTAGGAAGAATTAAATGTTTTCAAATAAGTAAATTTTCAAGATATCTTTTTCATGCCTAGACACAAGGCCTATGCAAAGAAACCTATCCAAGCTACAATTTTAATGCTCCCTCTTAGCAAGGAAGGTTTTCTACATGACCCCAACTTGTCCTTGAAGAATACAAGCTTTCCTTTCATCAAGACCTTCATGAGGATGTCTACAACTTGCTCACCTATAGGTACATATTGCAACTTCACTATGCCTTTCTACACACAATATCTGATGAAGTGCTACCTAATCTCTGTGTTTCGACCTATCATGAAACATAAGATTTTCCTAGAGATTGATGTAGCTCTGAATATCACAATGTATTATAGTCGACTCAAACTCTTGATCAATTAACCTCATGACTAACTTTCTAAGCCAAATGGCCTCACATGATGCCAAACTTTTTTCCATGTAATTAGCGTTAATAAAACTCACTGCATCTGATTTTTGTCTCCTGTTGAACCAAGAAACAACTCTAGACCCCAAGCTAAAAAAGCAACCTAAATTACTTTTCCTGCCAATTGTGTTTCCTACCCAATCAACACTCAAATAACCCACAAGATTCACTCCATCTCCCTAGATATAATTCAACCCATAATCCATCGTACCATGTAGATACTTGAGAATGTGTTTCGCTGCCACCTAATACACTCTCTTTGGCTCAACCATAAATTGAATAAGTGTATAGACAACAAAACACATATCTGATATGGTATTGACAAGATACATAAGGGAGCCAATCAATTGCCTTTATAAAGTGGCGTCCAATGCCTCTGATTTGGAAGCATCAATTTTCTTCCAATTGATCACCATTGGTGTAGGCATAAGTATATAGTTGTGCATCTTGAATCACTTTAGGATCTCTAGAGCATATTTGCCATGTCCAAAGAAATTTTTTCCATCTCTCTACCAGACCTCTAGCCCTAAGAAGTAGCACATTAACCCCATATCCTTCATCTTGAACTCTGAATCAAGATCCCTCTTGCAATCTGCAATGAGATTTTTTGTACATGTAAGAAACAAGTCATCTACATATAACAAAAGAATGAGTGGCTCTCTCCTGACCAATATGTAGTACAGGTTTGAGTCATCATCACACTTGGTGAAGCATATCCTAGCAGATAGTTTTCTATCCTGGAATACCACACATGTGGTACTGTGTTGAGTCTATACAACGCTCTCTTCAACTTGCAAACATGGGAATATCTCCCATGCACCTCAAAGCCATATGTTTGCTCTATATAGACCTCCTACGCAATCACACCATTAAGAAATGTTGTCTTGACATCCATCTGATGAATCTTCCAACTCATGTCTACAACAATGGAAATCACAAACCTAATGGGGGAATACCTAACTATAGGAGTGAATGTCTCATCATAGTCAACTTCCTCTCTTAGAGAGAACCCCTTAGCCACGAACTGAGCTTTGAAATTCTTAACACTTCCATCAGTAGTGTGTTTGATCTTATAGATCCACCTATATCCCACCATTGATTTTGCTTTAGTCCATGACACAACCTCCAATACATCATTATTCACGGTGGAAGAGTATTCTTCAACCATGACACCCCTCCACACCTGCTTCTTAGATTCCTCATAAAATATGGAAGGCTTAGCCGCAATCAACTCACTCATAAGAGCCATGTAACTAGAAAATATATGTGGTGGTTTGTTTTCCCTGATTGAAGTCCTAGGAGCATCCACCTACTCCTTAGCTTCCTTTAAGGTATGCTTTGCCCATTTTGGCCTATTCATCTTGGAAGTCTCGTCTTAGGTAAATGGAGCATCCTACTCCTCATGCTTATGTTTCACCTCTTATGCACAAATTTGGGGTCCTGCAATTTCTAATGTCTACCTCCCTTCTTTCCTTGGTGCTTCCTACTCCTAAACCTCTACTACCACTAACATTGAGTCAAAAGAATTTTTAAAGACCTTGTCCTCAATTTTCAGATCCCTCCACACCACTATCTTCATGAGTGCAGGAATGTATACTCTTTAAGCCATTGAGGTTCGATGTATCCATTGAAGATACCCTTCTTCGTAGTAGGCTTGAGCTTCCTCCTCTTCTCTAATGGAACATGGAAATAAACCAAACACCCGAAAATGCAAGGATGGCCAACATATTGTTTCTTCCTTGTGAATGCCTCTTCAGGGGTCATCCTCCCCAACACCTTGTGTGGACTTGTTTTTTGCAAATAAACTATCATGTTACACTCTTCTACCCATAATAACATAGGAAAATCCTAATCATGTAACATTGTTTTCGTTTCCCCAACAATAACTACGTTTTTCCTCTTTGATACTCCATTATGTTGTGGGTTATATGAAATTATAAGCTCCCTCTTAATTCCATAATATATGCAAAAATCCTTGAAGGAATTCAAGTTGTACTCACATTCATTGCTAGATCTAAGTACCTTAATCTTTCTCCCCCTCTGGTTCTCCACAAGAGATTTAAACTCTTGGCACTGATCGGAGACCTCGTCCTTGGACTTCATAAAATAGATCCAAATTTTCCTAGAATGGTCATCTATGAAGGTCACATAGTAGTTGAACCCTCCAAAAGATACATATGACATGGGCCCACATACATTTGAATGGATTACATCCAAGATCCCCTTGGACCTTGATGTCAATGCTGGGAAATATGGTCTTGGTGTACTTTCCCATGGCACACCCTTGCACAAGTCATGCATAGAAAATTTTAGGGGCGAATTTTAGCCCATGGGCAAAATTTAAGGGGTTTTATATTTTGGAAGGGAATTTTTTTTATATTGCACCCATTTTCTATAGTTCGCCCAAAAATTACTTAAAAAATAAATAATTATTATTTTTTAGTCATGAAAAATAAAGTAGTTAAACATTCAAAAGACCAAATTCCCCTTGTTTTTAAGTGGGGTTTGTGGGGTTTTCTTCCATCGCCCCCGATTTTCTCAATGCAATTGGGGTTTCCTTCAATCGCCCCTGATTTTCACAATGCAGGTGGGGTTTGGTATTCATTGCAGGCACAGTGATGGATCCGAATGATGGCCTTTTGCTCTTGAAATTCTATTTTTCCCTATTTCTCAATCTTCCACCGACTAAAAGCAGGAAGGTTGCAAATTGCCTCAATTTTCACAAATGTGGGTGGGGTTTAGTCTTCATAGCGGGCGGAGTGATGGAGCCAAACAATGGTCTCTTGCTCCTAAAATTCTCTTTTTCGTATTGCTCAATCTTCCACCGACTAAAAGAGGGAAGGTTGCAAGCTCATTATGAAATTGATCCCAGCAGAAACTATAGATCAACCAGTAGAAGATCCAATTAAAGAATTTGGTGCAATTGATACAGATAGAGATCCATACTCCGTTGCAGAGGCACTTTACTCTACCTTCAAAGACTACGACGTTTGTGAAGCTACAACTACTGCAATGGCTTCTTAGTAAACAACTACCTTTGGGTCTCGATTTCCCAATCAATGAATTGAAACATGAGGCAGAATTTACTTCGATATCAATGATTCAGTTACCCTCTGTCTAAGGCTAAGTATAATTAGGCTTTCCCTCAGTATCAGAAAGATAAGTTTCTAGTTCAAAGTAATGGTAGTAGTCTAAGCCTCGATAAGTTTATTTTTCGCTATATATTTCCATCTTGGAGTTATGGCTAAATTTTAGAGGAAAATATTTGAATTGTATGCAGTATTGGATTGCATTGTTCTAATGATATCAACATAAAAGGGGTAAATGCCTATAGGTTGTTTATCTGAGTTGAATTTTAGTTGAATTAGACCATGATACTCACTTGTTGCAGTTCAAAATATTTTTTTATTATTTTAGCTAGCTTAAGTGTGTGAATGGGGAATTATATGTATGGTGACGACATGTGACCTAGTATCACAGTTGAAATTTAGAATCTGTGGTTCTACTATATTGAGTTTCTCGGAGGAAGGAGACCATTAAGCTTACCTTTCCAGAACGATATAAATCATAGTAGTTAACTTCTAGTAAACTAGGTTTGGCGATTCTCCCTGTTTTAGAGGTCAACTAATGACCAGGACGCTATCAGAGGAGGTGCAAGTGAAGATTTTATCAAAAATACTAAATCTTCGTTAAATAAAGGTTAACCAGAATGAGATCTTTCATAATATTGACCTTTCATGAGCAACCTTTCCTTAGGTAAGGGTTAATCATAGATAAATCTATTGAAGTATGGACCTTAAAAGATTGATTTTTCAACAGATAAGGGTCGATCAGGAAATGATTCTCTAAGAATCGATCTTGAAGGATTTGAAAGACCTTTTGAAACCATAAGATATTTCTAGGCTTTACTTTTTGAACTATTTGCCTCTCGGGAACTACTCTTCTTGAGATCTTCGGCAATATAATAGATGATGGTGAGTATTTCTAGTATCTTAATTTTACTCCTGCATTGCCATTGGATATGTCGTGGTATGATGTTTGGTTTCTGTATATAGAATAGAGGACGCCTTGTTCCTCATTCTTGTTTCCTCTTGGGATTCAAGACGATCACTGGTCTGTAAGTGATGACTTTACCTGGATCTTCTTCTGTTGTTTGGTAAATGACATGGAAGGACTATTAGGTCAAGGCTGGATTGCCCCTTAAATATTATTACAATTAAATATTTAATGTCAATTGAGATCAAACATTGTCTATTGAACCTATTCTCAAAACCAGACTCGATGATTACCAAGAACATTGTGACCTGATAAATGCCAAGCAAGAAAACTCAATGTGAAAATGAGGAATTGAACTGGATATAAATATTTGAGGAAAATTCTATAACGAAGCAACAAAAAAATGTTATGTAGTTTTTTCTTTTCATATGTTCGTTTCATTTTCACCCAACACCTAGTGGGAAAATCCTGGGCACTTCCCTGCAGTTGTGGATGGACTGGTTTCTAATGATTTTTAAATCTTGTTCCTAGTAATATATTACTAATTTATAAAATGGCTAATGAGAGCTTCTCTTGGTGCCAAAAGCATGTTAGAATAACAAGAATGCATGGTTGTTTTGCCTTCATTTATGTTGTCTTCTTTTTTTTACATACATTGATGATATTCACCGTGTCTAATGAATGAAGTTTTATGCGCTTTTTCAGTAACTAAGGAATCGGGAACCCATCATAAGGCATTTTGTACTAGCGTATCCTATCTCGGAAGTTCAAATCAATAAGTGTCTGATTTAGCTATGGGAACTGTGGAAGGTGGAACACAGTCAAAGGCTACAAAACCATATTCCACGCTGCAGGTAGGCATCACTTTTACATTGTAGCAAGAAATGCAGGTAAGACTTCTTCCCACATGTACTTAAGAAATAAAATTGATGTTATATTTATTTCCTACATTCAAGAACAACCAGCCACAACTACATATCTTGATTGGACAACAACCTTACAGGTTTTCTCTTTTCAATCCTCATTTGTGGTGTTTATTGCATTTTTTTGTGTTTTCCTCTTTTGAATCAATTGTGGATACCTCCAAGTTGTCTAACAACGTGCTTCATATGTAGGCATATTATGGTCCAGGTGTCACACCTCCTCCACCTTATTTTTCCTGCCTGGTTGCATCAAGGCCAACACCACCTCCGTATGTGTGGGGAGGACAAGTAACAAGTGTTTTCAATTTAAATCTTGTTTCTACAATAAGTATCTTATTAAAACTTCAACTATTATAAAGGATGGGTATCTTGATGTCTCAGCCATTAATGACACTTTATGGGACGACCCCTCCACTCGCTGCAGTGTATCACCATGGAGGAATCTACAGACATCCTTCTATGCCTTCGGTAACCTTTATCATCATGATTTATCTAAGAACATTTTTGTGCTTTTCATTGCGGTTAGTGTGGGTGACAGTGGCAGAGTGATTTTCCCCTAAATCCAATTACTGACATATTGACATGTGTTTAGTTTTCCTGATTTTCTCTGTTTTCAATTTTCATTCCCAATTATGTGAATTATCATTAATGTTTCAAACATCATTTTCTTATGTCAAACACTAGGGTGCTAATTCATTCAATCAATACAGTGCCCTATCTGTTGGCAATCCAATAGAGGTTGCATTAGTAACTACACAAATTGTTGTAGATAGACATTTTGTTGATAATCCTATAGGACGTTTGTTCATTCTATTATTGAATTTTTGCGATCATGGAAACTTCAATGAGGTCACGATATTTATTTTCAATGGATATAGGTTTCAGTTCCTTCAGGCACTAAAACAAAAGCAAAGTCCTTGATGGGTAAAGGTCAAAGCTCAATAAAGAAGGTAAAAGGAAATTTAGAAAAACTTTAGATACTTAGTACAAAAGGAGGAAGTGGGAAAGCATTGTCTAGTTCTACAAATGGGGCATTCCTACAAAGGTAGGTATTTGAAGTTGTTTTTTTTGGTTAATTCTGGCAGCATAACAATTCCATTTGGAATCCCTGGAATGAATCTTAGCTTAACTTATATTAAAGTGGAAATGGATTATGGACTTTGAGTTGGAGTCCTATTGATATCCTTTACTATGGTTGCATGTTATTTATCCAAGTAATTGATGGTTGCAGTGGAGGCAGCGGTAGTGAAGGTTCAAGTGAAGGTAGTGAGGGAGACAATTCACAAAATATAAGTTCCTTCCATTTTATTTAGGTTCAAATTCTTGAAAATTAATTTTATTTGTTGTCTGGGTACTCTACCAAATGGGTCTTTGTTGTTTTGTATTAATTATCACTGCATTCTTATATATATACTTTTCAGGGATGCAAAACACTTAGGGCAAGAAGCTTGGAACCACTAACCATTAATGGTATGTTTTAACTATCATGTATTATGGAATGCATTTAAATTTTTTGATGGCTATTCATGAATCCTGTTATCAGGGGATCTCCTATTTTTTCAGACTAATTTGGTAATACTTTTTGTTTTCCATTACAGTTAGATCACTAATAACTTCTAGAATATTTCATCTTGAAAGGAAGTGTGCTTCCTTTTAGAAAGGCTACGTTGTTCATGTTTGATATCTAGTCCTGAATCTTAATGCATCAAGATTCTTTGTTGATCTTATTCACTCTCTTGTTGATTTGGTAAAGCAAGGTATAGACATCAGTGGTTCTGCATTTGTCAAATTTGATGAATGCCATGAATGTAGTAGTAAGGAACACGTTATGGAATGGAATGCAAAAGCAGAGTGAAGCCAACCATTCTCAAAGCTTGATTCTGCTTCTGTCTTGGGAGGAATTATTGCATTATGTTTGTTATCCATACTTGCTTCTCATGATAGTAAATACAAAATTCTCATGACAAATGATACATTTTTTAATTGTAAACCTTGAATTGTTTAAATAGATATTAATTTGAAAGAGAAGTGCATTTTGCTTTTAATGGTAACTTTTGAATTGTTTAAATAAAAATTACTTTAAAAAAGAAGTGTGTTTATTTAAGTGTATTGTTTTGTTTTTAATGGTAACGTTGAATGTTTAAATAGATATTACTTCAAAAAAAAGGTGTTTCTTCTTGAGCACATCTAAAATGATGTCATCTTATTGTATAATGTGCCAGAGATTTTCATTGAAAATGACATTATAGTCAAATCTTTAATATGACATTGTTACTAGGAAAAATGAATGAAGTAGGATGCTTGCATACCATAAGCTTTACAATAATTGTATAAGTAATTGGATCTAAGTTCTTAAGCATTGCCTGCCTTGAGAAAATTAACATTCTTCCCAATTTACCTCTTAACAATGTCCCTAAATTCCTCAAATGTTTCAAGATTGTTTGACATGTTTTCCAAAAAGTACAGACATGATTTTCTAGAAGAGTCACACTAAATGTCAAAGTACTTTTCACCTGCTATTTATGGGGTTCTCATTTGTTGAAAATTCATCAATAAATGTCATAAAAGTAGTTTGCAAATGCTAATGATAGAGTTCTTATGGGATAACAAAGGTTACTTTGCAATAATTGCAATTACATGCTTGCTCTTCATGCATCTTCTTCTTTGCCATATTTTTCCATTTGTTGCTTGCCTAGAATACAAGTTTCACAAAAAAAAAATGCTAGCCAAAATCCATATAGAAAACATACTGCAGATATCAAAGCTCAAAAAATTGTTGTAGAGGCCCTGGGTCACCTTATTTGGGATGCGGATTCTAGTATTTTATATCATTTGGGGGCTCTACTTTTGGGAGATCATCTAGAGTCCAAAGTGCATGTACTTGAGGTGTGTGGCTGTTTTCTTTCACTTGCATCTCATGGAGACATTCTGCATGAGAGAATTGTTGCAAACAAAGTCTTCCAAATGGTTCTGAAAATGCTTGGCTCTTCAAATGAGTACATTCAAATGAATGTTGCATCTGTTCTTGCAAATGTATTTGATGCTCGTAGAGACCTTTCTGAAATTTTAGGTAGACTGGAGATCATTGGCCCTTTATGCAGTTTACTAATCAGTGGACCTGAGTGTGTTTCCATGTAGTCAGCCCGAGCACTTGTAGCCCTTTTCTTATAAATTGAGACTAAAAATCACATGGCCTTTATTGTTAAAGATGAAATCATGCCTTTAATCAACCTTGCAAAATTTTCAAACATATATGTTGTAGAGATGGTAATAACTGCCTTGGCTAATCTTCTTTTAGATAGACAAATTGTTGAAGAAGCTATTGCAGATGATATTATTCCACCATTGTTCAGAGCCTTGAGGGAAGGGACCATCAGGGGAAAGCAGCATGCAGTAATTGCACTTGATAGATTGGTACGCCATGGTCTAGTTGATGATGTATTCATTGAGGGTATTCACCATTGTGGAACTGTGCTTAATCTGGCATCTCTTTTTTGTGCAACCAATTTGGAAGGAAAAGTGACAAAAGAGGCCCTTGAAGCACTTTCCTTACTGGCTAAAGAAAACCGAGGTGGTGCTTTGAATCATCCTCTATGGAAAGCACTTGCTGAAGCACCTTGCAACTTGGAGCCATTGATTATTTGTTTGGCCACTGATATTCCACCAACTCAAGAGAAGGAAATTGAAGTTTTGTCTATACTGTGCCAAGATCAGCGTGTAATTCTTGGGGATATGGATATAGAAACACCAAAATTCATTACTGTATTGGGTGATCGTATTATACATTCTTCTAGTTTGGAAGTCAAAGTGGGAGGAACATCCCTACTCATTTGTGCTGCTAAGGAACATAGACAAAATATTGGAAGCTCTTAATGCATCATGATTCTTTGTTGTTCTTATTCACTCTCTTGTTGATTTGGTAAAGCAAGGTATAGACATCAGTGGTTCTTCATTTGTCAAATTTGATGAAAGCAATGAATGTAGTAGTAAAGAACACCTTATGGAATGGAATGCAAAAGCAGAGGGAGGGAAACCATTCTTAGAGCTTGATTTTGCTTTTGTCTCGGGAGGAATTATTGCATTATGGGTGCTATCCATACTTGCTTCTCATGATAGTAAATGCAAAATTCTCATGAGAAATGGTACATATTTTAATTGTAAACCTTGAATTGTTTAAATAGATATTAATTTGAAAGCGAAGTGCATTTTGTTTTTAATGGTAACTTTTGAATTGTTTAAATAAAAATTACTTCAAAAAGAAGTGTGTTTATTTAATTGTAGTGTTTTGTTTTTAATGGTAACCTTTGATTGTTTAAATAAATGTTACTTCAAAAAATGGTGTTTCTTCTCGAGCACATCTAAAATGATGTCACCTTATTGCGTAGTGTGCCAAACATTTTAATTGAAAATGACATTATAGTCAAATCTTTAATATGACATTGTTACTAGGAAAAATGAATGAAATCTTATCATTTTGTCTTTTTTCTTTTCAAAATATTGTCATTTTGTCTTTGTGGAAGTAATTATTAAAGATATTATGTATATGTAGGGTTTTTTTGCCCAAGTTTGGAAGGTTAGAATCTTTCTTTTGCATAAGGGCTTTGGGATTGAATTTGTATCTTTTGAATGATAATGCTCCACCCCTTGTAAGTGATTGGCAATTTAAAAAAATATTTTTTTAATGTTTTACTTTCTAATTAAACTTTTTCTTACAATTGAAATTCCAATCAGAAATATAATAGTAGTAGGCAAGTTACATTTTTCTATTAAGTATCATCGCATTTGCCACACATAAACCCATGTCACTCGTGCCCAAAAAACCAAAACCCATGTGGTGACAATGTGCAAAAAAAAAAAAAAAAAAAAAACAAGAGCAGTGACATTGCCACCATGTAGATCTTGTTGTCTTATCTCCTGTGTAGCTTAATTTTTTATTGTTAACTAATCTGAATTTTTTAGGACACTTAATACAAGAAAGATAAACAACACATGAAATAGATTAGGATTTAGAAGCTAGTCACCAAGGGCCTCTTTAAATCTCCTTTTGTTTATTAAATATCACCATCATTCATACGTGGAGCTTCTTTGTTTGTTGAGTTTGCTCCCTCATCTAGCTTTCTATTAATGAAATGCTTTTGTATTTGTGAATCATATTCCTATCTATGAAAAACATTATTTTCTTAATTAGGCGATTTTAGTATTTAGACCATTCAGGAAGCTTGGTATAAGGTCCATAAAATCACACCTTTTAAATCCACATTTTAGATGTTGCATGATACCTAAGTTAATTACGGTTTGCTTTGTTGTAGTTAGTTTTACTAGAGCCTACCCACAAATATTTGAGCCTAAGTCATCACCATGACAAACATTCTAACTTGTCAGAACTAGACCACACACCGCCTTACCAAAATTATGTGTGTTGGTGCCAACTTGTAATAAACACAATAATTATAATATAACAATTAAAACAATAAATGAATTGACACATTCTAACTAAAGTACATGACTAACCTCTCAACCATTGAGACTAGTCAATACTAAGTACACCATCACATGACTTTGTAATTATATCATTCATTTCATATCCTCCCTTTTTTTAATACATGAGAAATATCTTTATATTCCATATGAGGAATATACATATTTCATTTCTTGAGGGATTGCTTAGACAACAAGTCTCATAGCCATCACAAGAAATACTCATCATGAGTTCAACACATCGTCACATGTAGGATTTCTCCCTACCACCTGCGCTAAACCTAATTGACTTTCCATGAGAAATATATTTATATTCCATATAAGGAATATACTTGTTTTGGTTCTTGATGGATTACTTAACAAGGCTTGAAGTCATTACAAGAAATACTCATTATGAACTTTATTAGCTCGTTACAAAGTATTTATTATTTAATGAAAGATTCGCTAAGATCTTAAAATATTTTATAATTCAGTGAAAGATTCGCCATGATTTTACAAGATAATATAATTTGGTGAGAGATTCGCCAAAAAAATTATAAATACATATTATATTATTGATAAAATCGCCTTCCATTTTTCCTATGTATCATGGGGATTCACCCATTTATTATACATATAAATTTAGGGGTGCTCTTAAAATTTTCCTTGACGTCATGTTGATCTATAGAGAAATTAGGGAGCTTAGTCACAACCTCCTTGAGCACTTTGAGTGCTACATGGTGCAAGTGTGTTAATCTCCTATGCCACAATGCCCCCAAGTCATGGTTGCTAGCGTTTCTGCTCACCAAAACTTTGGTTGGCTTGAAGTGTAATTTGTACAACTTGTTGCTTCTCACTCCAAGCACCTTTGTTGTGTTAAAGCTAGAACCCTTGGGACAAATATACACCTTTCCATCTTAGAAAATCACCACATAACCCTTGTCCTCCATGTTGAGAAATCTAGGGCAGAGAGTAGAGGTGATGATTCAGGTGGCTCCAAACACACTCAAAATTCAATAGTGGCTATGGAAAAACTCAAAAATCAAAGTCCTTATATTTAAGTGAAACTAGGACCGAAATGTAATGCTTATCGCCCTGATTCCAACAATGTGAATGACACTCAAATCCGAGTTCGTATGCTCAAGTTGTAGATGGTCAAAGTTTGGGTCAAACTTGGCCAAGTGGCAGTCTTAACAAGGCAAAAATTTGGTAGAGTCCTGGCGAATGGAACCCAGCCACTAGAACATGGGAATTTTTTGCCTACTTAATTTTCCTAGTGACCCTTATTTTTCAGCGAATAAAAATTGGCTATTGTTTTTAATAAAAACAAAAAATATATATTATTGGTGTGGCAAGTTGTCACCCCCGCCACCCTCGATTGTATTATATAAATATAACAAAACATTGTATTGGGTGTGCGAGCCACCCCGACAAACCCACCCAACCTCCGTCAAAACCTATATATTATTAACATTCAAGTCGTAACGACTGACAATAACACCATAACCATGACCATGCATAACCGTTACCAAAAATTTACGTGTGACCACTGTGTTAATTAACTGTTGAATTAAAATAAATAACATGCCATTCTATTTGAGGGGGTCGATGGGGTTGGAACCCCCGACCTCGCCTCTCCAAATTATGCTCTCCACTAATGACACGTGGGCCTCTCATTGAAAAATATTCTGATAAACGTATATAAGAACCAAAACTTGCCATTTGACTGGGGACAAGAGCGGCGGAGGATGGGTGGAACCTTGAGCAGAGGAGACAATGGAACCATGAGCGAGGGATCTACAAAGATGCCAAAAAGATTCCCTTAGAGGGCCAGAGGTGCCAGTGTTAGAATTTGAAAAGTTGATAGTCATTTTTGCAAGCTTTCTTGCCAAGAGTCTAGTCATGTGGTATCTTTCCCCATCTGAGCAACAAAAATTCAGGTGTCCAGCAGTAAGGAATCTTTGCAAAATCTTATGGAATCTAAAAGATTCCCTTAGAGACTGATTTTTGACAGAGGTAGAATGATGCCAACTTTATAGTCATTTTTCACAGAATTTCACAAGGAGCGCAGTGATGTGCTCAGATTCTTCATCTGAGCAGCGGATTTTTTAGCCATCATCATAAAAGAATCTTTAGGGGAATCTTTGAGATGGTCTAGAATTTGATGGTGTTAGAAAAGGGAAAATTTTATAGTCGTTTGACATGATTTCGCGCCACAAATTCAACGGTGATGTATGTTTCAGCAGCTGAGCTTTGCATTTTTCAGCCATCCCCGAAAGTGGAGGTATATGATGTAGTTATGCCATGCTTTTCTTTTGATTTGTTGAAATGATTTTTTTGTTGTTGAGATCCCTAATTATCATTATTTTGAGGGATACTTATATGCCACATCATGTGAGATTTTATTAGCTTGTCACGCTGAAGGAAGACCCATTTGAGTTAGAGTTCCTATAGGACGTCTCGTGGAGAGACATGTCACTCTCTTTGAGGGATTTTGCCCATATGAGTGAGAGTTCCTGAAAACATCTCGTGGAGAGACATGCCACTCTGGTTGAGGGTATTCATCCTTGTAATGAAAAAGAACATACCATGTACATCGTCATCATTTGCAGCGTGTAATGAAGCAGTCTCCCCACTCTTGACGCCAACCCCCGAAGACGTAACCCACACTGGGTGAACTCTGTTATCAATGTGTTATGTGTTCTTGATTTGATGTTTATCATCATGTTTCATATTCTTTATAGTATACACATGTGGCTTTTCAAACTCTTTCATATGCGATTCAGCTAACACCACAAGTAAAAGATCTTGATTAATTCTAGTAGCTAAAGAGATCTGGATCATGTGATTTCTCTAGTAATGATAACTACTTGTAAATACTTTTTACTTCTTTTAATTAGGTTCTTCTTTAGCTAGATTATTATAGTGATATTTTCATCAAAGACCTATCAAAATATAAAAAACAACGAGATAAGGGACACAAGATGTAGGTAATTAGGGAGGATCAAAACCTCTCCAATCTTGAGAGGAAAACCCACCAAATTATTTTTCTTATAGAACCTTCAATTGATGAATTCCAAGACCAAGACCCTTGATCTACTAACCTCTCCAAGACCAAGTCACAAGGCTTCCTTGAAACAATTCTTCTTCCTCGGGTCGGCACTAATCAAACTGATTGTTTCACCAGAAATCTCAGATTCTCTTCAGATTTTGGCCTATTGTCATAGGCCTGCAATTTTTCTCCTCTTCAGAAACCCTAATTGCGACACATGAGAGGAATAAACAATGAGTTTATCCCTTGCTTCCCTTCTCACTTGGATATTGTCTCTTTCTTCTACAATTCAACTTGATAAGTGACTTGATTTCTTCCTTGATTTGACCTCCTAAGATGATTTTCATAACTCAGCTTCTTCTGCAGCATATAGTACTAATCATTTTCACACATGTGAGATATTTTCTCCAAAACAAATCACAAACACTTTGGCTCCTTCTTATTCCTTTTTTTTGCTTGACCTAACAATAAATTTCTCTTGAGCATGAAACCCATGCAACAAGAACAACAATAATACATTTATTTTTCTCTTTTCATTGAATACATAAAATCAACATTACATATGTCATTATGAAAACCGAAATTGGTTACATATTTCAACACTCCAAGATTGAACCATAAATAAGATTACTTGTTAAACCTAGACATACAACACATCCTTCACCAGTGGAGGCTTCTCAAACATCCTCTGAAACTTAACAGTTCCATTGGTTGTTGGCTTCTACTTGGCATTGTTTCCAAGCTCAATGTGAAAGTCCAAATTGTGCTCCTTTAGATTGGTAAAGTAGTCTCACATTCTAATAATGTAAAATGAAGCGCCAATGTCAATGTACCACATGCTAGTGGCCATTGAACTCATCCTCAAATATGGTTGCAACCTTGTCTGTTATGAACATAATATATAATTAATAAATAATAAATAATTGGAATATTAAAGATACATGTTCTAAAGGACTTGAATATTCGTGAAAGGGCACCTTCCGTAGTATTTAAGCAGGGCCCTCATTTGTAAGATATCATATCATGTTTTTTGTACCTTCAACATTCTTATTTATAAATATTACTTGTCTTATAATGGATAATTACATATTCCAGATATTTTGAATATTTTGCTAAGTATACGAACTTTGTTTGTTACATTGGTATCATAACCTCATTCTCCAATCCTAGCCTTCGACCATCAATTCTTCGTCAAGATCATTGTTTTTGTGATTGAGGCTTTTAGCCACACAAATTGTTCTTAGAAGTTCTCCACTCTGCCATTAGGCCTTTGGCCATTAAAAATAAAATAAATCTCTCTCACACACACATATGAGATAATACTTATATACATAGTCCTATTTATTGAAAGATAAAAATATAGAAAAAGAATATATATTATATGTTATACTAATATGATTCCGCGTATTATAGAGTGGAAAACCCCTATATATATATATAATTAGGTAGCCTCAGAGTTAAGCTCACTTGGTCGTGTTCCCGTCTTGCTAAAGTACCTCTTGTTAGTTAGGAGATCATAAACTGCGGTGGTGCCGTCGGAAAAGATCTCGCTACCCTAAGTGTTTCAGGATTAGGCCTTGCTTGGTGCTTGGTGTAGTGGGATCTCTAGTCTTACGTTAGAGAAGGATCCATGGGGGTGTTCCAAATCTCCTCCCTTTTTAGGATTAGCCTTGGGCTTGTTTGGTGTAGATCCCTTCGGATTGATGTATCTAGATTTCAACCTTAATATTCTTATTAAAATAAAATAATTATTAAAAAAACACAAAATTAAATTAAATAAAAACAATGACGAGTTAAAAAAAAATAAAAAATAAAAAAAGTTTAATAAATAAATAAATACATTTTGTTCCGTAAAACCACCATCCTCGTAGATATAGTCACAACCACAACTCAGATAGTTGTTGCCGCGTTCTTGTGTTGCCACTGTCATCCCAGTTGTCGACTTAGATTCCTAGCCACTGCATTCGTATGTTGCCATTGTTGTCGCAGACGCTGAGTTCGATTAGCCTCACCTCTTGTCATCACTACTTTATCAACCACCTAATAACAATGCTTCACGGTCACCCATGCCCACCGGTTCTGGTGTTGCCATGGATTCTTGTCTTGCTCCGTTCGGTCTGTCTTCCAACACGTTCCATACCATTCTCTCTCTACAAATTTGTGTCATTTGTAAAAATTTATCCCTCTCAGCCATCGTACAGTCCACCACATCCTTACCACACCAACACATTTCATTCATCAAATTAAGTGAAAGGCTAGAAAGGTCGTGACCCTTTGCGTGATTTTTTTATATATTAAGGGCATAAGTTAAAAAAATAAGAAGTGTTTTAACATTTAATTTAAGGTTTAAGATCCAATCTTATAAGATAAAAATATTAAAAATTTACTTATGTATAT
>APFE031552228.1:0-22138 GCA_000404065.3 Pinus taeda | reverse complement strand
GAAGAGGTGGAGGTGGACGAGGAGAAATATGAGGAGGAGGAGGTGGTGGTGGATAAGGTGGTGGGGGATGTGGAGTTTGTGGAGTAAGAGGTGGTGGAGGTGGAGGTGGAGGAGAGGAGGAGTAGGTGTTTTTGGAGGAGGAGGAGGAGTTGGATGTGGAGGTTGAGATGGAGGAGGTGAAGGTGGAGGTGGAGGTGGACCAAGAGGAGGAGGAGATGGAGGTGGAGGTGGATATATGCAAGTTAATTTAAGATTCATGACTTAAGTTCAAATATTAAATTGTCACTCTCTTCTCCAAAGTTGGAAATGAAAGCTACAGTCTCATTAATCGAGAACATATCTCTTCACATACATAATATCCTACTTTTAAATGATAATTAATACATTTAGGAATATTTCCTCCATGCACAAATATAGTCATTAAAGTACATGAAATTTTTTTAACGTTTAGATCTGATACCTGCAAATAATTTGAAGCATTTTTGAATGTTAAAATTTTGGATTTATTTCGTTTAAAAATTTTATTAGTCGCTTAAACACTTATAGTTCTCGTTTTATTGTCCAATGAACCATTTGTTTGGCAATGAATTGTTTCATCTAATTATCATTGATTTAAAAAGTGGTGGGTTAAAGTTAATGTTATTTCTTGATTAAGAATCCTTATGTTATTCTTTTTTTATGTTTACTTGAGAAACATAGGATATTAGGAATGATATATGGCTTTTTTTATCCTTTAAGTATTCCACATACTTTGCGTAATTAATATTACTTTTTTACATATCTAATGGTTTAAGGAAAAAAATTAATTTACAGTTCACTTTTTGGCATGACCTAAGCTTCTGCGCTTTTTAGAGAATCCACTCTCTATCTTGCATTTTATTTCAAAAGATTTATTAGGAAAGGGAAATATGTTCTACGTGGATATTGTATGGAAAAATTACCTATGCTCTAGCTTCCTATGTGTTCATTTAAGGGGATCTATTATCATGGGAACAACATTCTTTTAATGAAATTATACTTTTCAAGGAAAGGCTAAAGGAGCAATACATGGAATTAGTGGAGAATAAGACATTGTCTAGTGTATTATCACTTTCGAAGTGGAAATCCTCTGATGATACTTATTTTGTAACATGTTATACTAAGTAATGAAAATTTTTCTTCGTGGGCTATATTTTTGAATTAGAAAATTGTGGATTTATTTGAGTTTGTGTTAATTGATTCTTTTATCATATGGGAAATTAATTTTCATTATATATTTTGTTTTTTAGTCAATCTCATTGTGCATATTGTGTAATTTCAAAAAAAATTATATTAATCAATAATTATTAGAGTTTTGATTGAAGAAGTAAACACAATAGTTACTATAATAGTTAGACACCAAGGAGTTGAAATTTTATAGATGGTGATGAACCACAAAATCCTAAAGATGTTGATTTAATTGAAGCGAAGTAAATGGATAACTATTTTTCTATTAGAGAATCAATGCATAAGAAGGCAAAGTAACTTGATGTAAAGATTAAATGAGGGATTCACCAATAATTTACAAGATTGTATAATTAAGTGAATGATCCACTAATATTTTACAAAATTTTATGATTCATTGAAAGATCCACAAATATTTTACAATATTTTATATTTGAGTAAAATATTCCAAAAAAATTGATATATACTTGTTGTAATGTAGTAGACAATGACCATTGGTTACTAGTATAAAGGAAAATAGGAAATCACATGAAGATAAGGAACATAGTAATGGAAGAAGAGAAATGATGTAGCATAGAACCAACAAAGCGTTACTTTATATTATATTCTCTTGAGAATCCAATCACAAACAATACAATGATGCATACATTTCCCCATATATTATGTCGAGATAGTCACACCAATTTAATTTAGCAAAGTCTTTCAGTAGAAATCACATAAGAGAAAATTTTGGCCAATGCATTTTGAACCAACAAGTGTGGTTCATCATCAGGAGCAGATGAATAGGAAGACCATGGAAGAGGCTTAAATAGAGAGAAATGTAGGGACACAATTTCAAGTAATGACTATATTTGAACAATAAAATAAAACTATGAAATCAATTTCTTAATATATTAAAAACAAATATTATTAACGGCTATATTAAACTACTTGTTTTTCAAAAGTAATATTTAAATAATGATATTAATAAGTAACAACCAGTTTACTAATTTATTAACAACAATTAATAAGTAACGTCTATATTAAAAGGCTAATTTTTGAAAAGTAATATTGAAATTAATTTATTAAAACAAAATATTACTAGTTTTTGAAAATAATATTTAAATAATGATATTAGTTTATTAATTTATTAAAAACTATTAATAAGTAACGGCTATATTAAATGGCTAATTTTTGAAAAACAAATATTACTAGTTTTTGAAAAATAATATTTAAATTAATTTGTTTAAAACAAAGTCAAACTCTAAACAAGGAGGGAAGTAAAAAATTATAAAAAGGAGTCAAGACCCTAATCGGGGCAATATCCTTTAATAAATAAAATAATTAATGGAAAAAATAAACAAAATAAAAAACTTAATGGAAAAAATAAATAAAAAATAAACAAAAATATACACAAATCAAAGATATATATATATATATATATATATATATATTATATATATATTATATATATATTCAAAGAAGAGAATTAATAAATAAAATAGGGCAACAATAAATCATGGAGTTGAGGCTCATTAAACAAATAACAAAAATACTAAGTGAGTTAAGAACAAATAGGATGATAAAATACATAGAAAACAAGAATGATCAAGAAAATAAACTATAATTAAGAATAAATCAACAACAAATAAAATAAAAAGGACACCAATACCTACATAGATAAACCAGGAGACAAAATAAATCTAAAAATGAAGCCTGCAAAAAAAAATAGGAGGAGAGGACAAGGACCTAACTTCCTCTCCTCCATTATATGATGCTAGAAATTATTGCAATTCTATGCTTCTTTGCTATTTTACCGGTTTCTTGGGTATGCTCCTACACTTCTTAGGGAATTGACTCTAGCTCTTTTATGTATTTCTTCCCTTCTAGTTAAATACACATCATATTTTCTTGTCAATTGGTATTATATGTTCATGTTTGAATTGGCTTCGAACATTGTGAGTCTTAACTTGTAATATTCTTAGAAGATTCCATGATAGGTACTTGTATGTAAAATTTAAATGGCCTCTTGTATAATTTTTCTTTCCTTTCTTCTTATTTTCTAGTGTTTGAAAAGGGTAAACTATATCCCCTTGCTCTTCTGAAGCTTATGGTTCAATTTGGAATATTTTGTTAGCCTATTGAATTATTTCTACAAACATATGGTCAATTATATTCTAATAGGAAATCTCTTATGGATCTATATTTAAAGAGTTTGTTGAGATTTAGTAGCTTGGGAAGTAATTGAAGCCCTAGGAATCAGTGTTTGGAGGAAGAATCACAACCAAAGTGATGTGGGATTGGAACCGAAGCTTGGGGTGTTTGACATAAATGAGTTGGGAAACGAACAATTTGACATTGACTTATTTGACACTTTGAGGTATTAGAAGACACCTAGAGGGAAAAAGGGTAGCGAAAGTCACACAAAATAGAGGTCTCTAAAAAGAGATATTAATTTTTATTTGTGGCTAGTGGTTAATTTTTCTAGTTGGGAATGTCAACATGGGCTAAAGTATGCTCCAAGGAAAAATTCATGGAGCCACGTGTGTGCATAAAATTAGAAGTTAAGTGTTCAAGGTTTAGATCACATTCAAAGTGAAAATCAAATTAGGTATACCTTTGAGATAAATAACGAACTTGAGGCAGCTCACGAGCTAACAAGGAGGATGACTTTGGCACAAGATGTGGAGGAGTTTCTCTTATGTTTGGGTGTGGATATCCTTGATCAAAAAGGCCAAAGTTATAAGGTAAGTTTAGATAGTTTTTTGCGTTACGTTTGTGTGGTGTTTGGATCTCTATTTAGGCCACAGGAAGTGATGCTACAATATCATGTTGGGCACATAATTTGGAGGGTTGAGAGGGCTTGTAAAATATCTCTACCCTAGTCATAGTTAGTCAAAGGATAAACACATTTGAACAATGGTTTCTTCCCTTCTAGCATGTTCATATCATTTGTTTTTGTGAGACAGAGCATTGTAGGGTAGATATCTTTTACTTATTTTAAACCCTAAACCCTAAAGGATATTTTTTTAAGCATTTTGTAACTTTAGTAGTATAAATCCTAAATCATAAACCGTAAACAATAAACCCTAAACCCTAAACCCTAAACCGAAAACCCTAAATCCTAAACCATAAACCCCAAATTGTAAACCCTAAACACTAAGAATTTTAGAGCATTTTAGAAAATGTTTTGTAACTTTTATTTCAGTATATATTAAAAGAATATACTAAAGTGTTATAAAACCTAAACCCTAAACCCAAAACCCCAAACCCTATATCCTAATACTTAAAGCCTAAATGATAAACCCTAAAATCATTTACTAAGGTCTTATAAACTCTAAAGGCTAAAGATTGAAAGCATTTACTAAGGTCTTATATACTCTAAACCCTAAAACTCCAAAACATATACCCTAAACCCAAAACCCTAAAAGCTAAAGATTTTATAACATTTTTAAAAGTGTTTTGTAACTTTTATTTAAGTGTTTACTAAAACCATTTACCAAAGTTCCATAAACCCTAAACTCCTAATCCCTAAATCCTTAACCTTAAACCCCAAACTATAAACCCTAAAATGCCTAAAAAAACATTAACCATAAAAAACCCTAAACCCTAAAAAACCCCTAAACCCTACAAAACCATAAACCCTAAACCTTAAAAATCCCAAGAAACCTTAAACCCTAAAAATAGTTTTTTCACTTTTTTATAAGTGTTTATTAAAAGAATTTATTAAAGCGTTATAAACCATAAACCCTAAACGCTAATACCCACACCCCCAACCTAAACCCCAAACCCTAAACCATAAGAAATTTATAACATTTTCAAC
The DNA here is from genome assembly GCA_000404065.3 of Pinus taeda. Taxonomy (NCBI): domain Eukaryota; kingdom Viridiplantae; phylum Streptophyta; class Pinopsida; order Pinales; family Pinaceae; genus Pinus; species Pinus taeda. The sequence goes on along the minus strand of APFE031552228.1, from coordinate 17,133 downwards.
CCCAAACCCTAAACCCTAAGTATTTTATAACATTTTAACAAGCCATTTTACATTTTTTTAGGTGTTTATTTAAAGAATTTACTAAATTGTTATAAACCCTAAACCGTAAGCATTTTATTACAATTTATCAAGCGTTTTATAACATTTTAAAACCCTAAACCTTAAAGATTTTATAACATTTTAATAAGTGTTTTGTAACTTTTTTTAAGTGTTTATTAAAAGATTTTAGTAAGGTTTTATAAACCCTACACCGTAAAACCTACACCCTAAGGATTTTATAAAATTTTAACAAAAGTTTTGTAACTTTTTTTAGAAGTGTTTATTAAAAGAATTTATTGAAGTGTCCCTCAAAGCTAAACCCTAAGCATTTGATAGCTTTTTAGAAAGTGTTTTGTAACTTTTTTCTAAGTGTTTATTGAAAGGATTTACTAAATTTTTATAAACCCTAAACCCTCAACATTTTATAACATTTAAAAAAAATAATTGTAACCCTTTTTTATGTGTCTATTAAAATAATTTATTGAACTATTCTAAGTCCTAAACCCTAAACCATAAACCATAAAAACTAAGCATTTTATAATGTTTTAAACCCTAAACCTAAACCCCAAACATTCAATCACATTTTAACAAGCGTTTTGCATCTTTTTTGAAGTGTTTATTAAAAGACTTTACTAAAATGTTATAAACCCTAAATCCTAAACCGTAATCATTTTATAAAATTTTAAACGCAAAAACCTAAACCCTAAAGTCTTAACTCTTAAACATAAGTATTTTATAACATTTTAACAAGCATTTTCTTACCTTTTTTAATGTGTTTATTAAAAGCATTTAATAAAGTGTTATAAACCCTAAACCCTAAGCCATGAGCATTTTATAGAATTTTAAATCCTAAACCCTAAAGCCTAAGCATTTTATAAAATTTTGAAAAGCATTTTGTAACTTTTTTTTATGTTCTTAGATTTTTTTTTTATCAAAGTTGTATAAATCGTAAACCCTAAACCACAAAACCTATCCCTAAACACTAAGAATTTTATAAAATTTTAAAATACATTTTTGTAACTTTATTAAGTGTTTATTAAAACAATTTAATAAAGAGTTATAACCCTAAAACCTAAACCCCAAAAATTTTGAAACATTTTAACAAGAGTTTTGTAACTTTTATTTAAATGTCTATTAGAATAATTTACTAACGTGTTAGAAACCCTAAACCAAAAACCCTAAACACTAAACCCTAAACCCAAAACCCCAAACCCTAAACCCTAAAAGCTAAGCATTTTATGGTCTATTAAAAATAGCTTTGTAACTTTTATTTAAGTGTTTTTAAAAATAATTTACGAAGGTGTTATAAAACCTAAACCCTAAACGCTAATCCCTAAACCCCAAACCCCAAACCCAAAACCCTAAACCCTTATCATTTATTAACATTTTAAAAAGTGTTTTGCAACATTTCTTAAGTGATTATTAAAGCACTTAATAAGGTTTTGTAAACCCTAAACCTCAAACCCTAAACCTTAAACCATAAACAATAAACCCTAAACGCTATAAACTAAAGCCTAAACCTGAGCATTTTATAACATTTTTAAAAATGTTTTGCAACTTTTATTTAAGTGTTTATTAAAAGAATTTACTAAATTTTTATAAACCTTAAACCATACACCCTAAAACCTAAGCCCGAAAAGCTAAACCCTAAACCCTAAACACCAAGCCCTAAACCCTAAACACTAAGCCCTAAACCCTAAACCATAAACCCTAAGAATTTTATAACAGTTTAAGAAGAATTTTGTAACTTTTACTTAAGTATTTATTAGAAGAATTTACTAAAGTGTTATAAACCCTAAACCATAAACCCAAAACTCTAAACCCTAAACACAGAAACATAAACCTTAAGCCCCAAAACGTAAACCCTAAGCCCTAAACACCAAACCCCAACACTAAAGCCTCAATCATAAACCCTAGACCCTAACCATTTTATAACATTTTAAAAATTATTTTGTAACATTTATTTAAGTTTTTATTCAAACCATTTACTAAAATGTTGTACACCCTAAACACTAAACCCTAAACACTAAACCCTAAACATAAACCCAAACCCCAAACCTTAAACCCTAAACCTTAATTCCCAAACCATAAACCATAAACCCTAATCATTTTATAACATTTTAAAAAGTATTTTGAGACCTTTATTTAACTCTTTATTAAAACCATTTACTAAAGTCATATAAACCCTCAACCTTAACCTCTAAACCCCAAACACTAAACCATAAATCACAAACGCTAAACCCTAAACCCTAAACCCCAAACCATGAACATTAAACCCTAAAACCTAAACTCTAAACCCTAAACCCTAAACGCTAAACCCTAATAATTTTATAGTGTTTAAAAAAAATATTGTAACTTCTATTTAAGTGTTTATTAAAATCATTTACTAAAGTGTTATAAACCCTAAACCATAAATTCTAAACACCAAACCCCAAACCATAAACGCTAAACTCTAAACAGTAAGCATTTTATAACATCTTAAAAATGTTTCTAACTTTTATTTAATTCTTTATTAAGAGGATTTACTAAAGTATTATGAACCCTAAACTGTTTACTATAAACCCTAAGCAATTTATAACACTTTAAAAAGTGTTTTTTTAACTTTTATTTAAGTGTTTATTATAGGAATTTACTAAAGTCTTATAAACCCTAAACCCTAAGCATTTTATAGCATTCTAAAAAGAGTTTTGTAACTTTTACTTAATTTTTTATCGAATTAATTTACTAAGGAGTTATAAACCCTAAACCATAAAAACTAAACCCTAAACTATAAACCCTAAACCGAAAAGCCTAAACCCTAAACCCTAAACCCTAAGACTTTTATAACGTTTCAAAAAGTGTTTTGTAACTTTTATTTAAGTGTTTATTAAAACAATTTATTAAAGTGTTTTAAACCTTAAACGGTAAAACCTAAACCCCAAACCCTAAACCTGATACCTTATACCATAAAACCTAAACTGTAAGCATTTCATAACATTTTAAAAAGTGTTTTGTAACCTTTTTTTTACGTGTTTATTAAAAGAATTACTAAAGTGTTATAAACGTTAAACCCTAATCCGTAAAACCTAAACCATAATTAATTTATAACATTTTAAAGAGTGTTTTGTAACTTTTATTTAAGTTTATATTAAAAACATTTACTAAATTGTTATAAGCCTTAAACCCTAAACTCTAAAGCCTATGAATTTGATAACATTTTAAAAACTATTTGTCACTTTTATTTAAGTTCTAATTAAAATAATTTACTAAAGTGTTATAAACCATAAATCCTAAACCCTAAACCCCAAACCCTAATCCCTAAACCATAAACCCTAAGAATTTTATCAATATCTACAATAAGGGAAGACCACACCTAGGTATGTGAGTGTACGAGGAAGAAAATTGTGGTACATGAGATACGCCGACCTTTGCTTTTCCACCCTTCTTCATAAACCTTTCTCCTTTTATTTAGTTTTCTTCATAACTCCTCAAGGCTCCATGGGATGAATGCATTATGTGTAATATGTAGCAACGTATACCCTATTAAGGTGGGTGGCTCATCCATCCACCCTAAACCCTAAACCCTAAACGCTTAACTCTAAACCCCAAACCCTAAACCATAAACCATAAATCCCAAATCCTAAACACTAAACCCTAAACCAAAAATCTTAAAACTTAAACCCTAAGGATTTTTTAAAGTGTTATAAAACCTAAACATTAAACCCTAATCCTTGAAGCCTAAACCACAAACGCTTAACCCTAAACCCTAAACCACAAACTTTAAATCCTCAACCCTAAATTCTAAACCCTAAACCTTAAGCATATTATAACATTTTTAAAAAAGTTTTGTAACTTTTATTTAAGTTGTTACTAGAAACATTTACCAAAGTGCTACAAACCCTAAACCCTAAACTATAAACCATAAACTCTTAACCCTAAACCCTAAGTATTTTATAACATTTCAAAAATTGTTTTGTAACATTTATTTAAATTTTTATTTTATTTTTGCTGAAGCTAGAGACTTTCCTTCTATTTCAAAAACCCAAAAGTAAAGTTACAATAAATACAAAAGGCCTAAATTTCTCAAGGCCTATGGAAACCTCACGGTCGTACTGCCATAGATGTGACGCTCAAATAAACAAAAGGACAAGCTAACTTAACAAATGGTCCCCACGGTTAAAGGCTAACCCAAAGTCAAACGCTGGGAAGCCTTCCCTCATTAACTCACAAATATTGAAAATAGTAGCAGCCCCACTAAATAGACCATCCAAATCTGATCGTCGAATGCCACTGCCAGAAAGGACGGCTCAGAGAGAAATCAAAAAGCCAAGAAGCATGATCTTTAAGGTGCGGTGAAGGGTGCTTTAACGAACCCCACCCATGGCATGTTTTGAGAGCCTAGTGGAATCACTCTCAACAATCCAATACCACTTACCATTTGAATGCCACGTGATCATTGGGAAACTGCTCAAAGCGTGGTTTTCTGAACCGAAAGAGGGGTACAGTGGAATTTCCCTCATGGGAGTGATCTATTCATTCACTCCACTAAAACTGACCATTGAGCTCGAAGCCAAAGCATTAAGTATCTGAAAACCCAGTGTCATCATTTGAGACAAAAAGGAGACCAGTTCCCTTACACCAAAGGAAGCTGTCACCATTCAGAGTTTCCCTTTTTCAAGGAGCCGACCACAGTACTGTGTACAAACTTGCATAAAAAGGTTTAATATATGCCTAACCCTCATGCCCATTATTTGAAAATTTCTTTGTCCTCTACGACTTTTTCATTGCAGAGATCTGTTAACCTGCTTGGAGGCATCTCCTGCCACTTCATCTCAATCCTGCATTCTAAATTTAACACTCCTTGGTTGGCTAGTAAATATGCAAGTTTATTGGCTTTCCTCCAAACATGATTGAAGCTAACAGTTCAAAGACTAAGGAGATGTTTTTGGATTCTCTGGTACACTTGTATTAGTCTCCAATGCTTTGAGACACTTTCTGGCACTATTCCATAGTTAATTTTCTTAACTACATTTATAGAAATCTATGAGTCTACTGCGATAATGACATTCGATCTGTGATTAAGTTTAAGAAGCTCTAGACATTGTTCCAAAGCCATTAATTCAACCATGTTGTTGGTGGCTTTGCCTAGATGCAGTGGAAAGTAAAGATTATTTTTCCTTCTTCATCTCTTAACACCCCTCCATAACCTGTTGTCCCCGAGTTTCTCTTTGAAGCCCCATCAATATTGCATTTCAGAAAACCTTTCGGTGGAGGATGCCAGAACTCCTTTTCCATTTCCAACTCTCTTTCTTTTCTGCTAAGACCATGGTAAATGATGTCTTGCATTCCCAGATGCTTGACTGTTCTCAATTCAAGCATTGTGGTAGGATTCTTGGGATGACTATGCACAGAGGTGGATATTGTCTCCTTAATCCGCTTTAAGATCTGATCCATTATGCAAAGAGGAGTAGTTTTTTCATCCTTGAAAATTCTTTTATTCCTTTCCTTCCAAACATTCCAGATAATGAAGCTTGGCATAAGGGTCCAGGCCAAATTAAGGATCTCATACTCTGAAAACTTATTTCTCCACCTATTCAGGGTGTTAATGATGCTACCTTTGTCTCTATCTGTTTGTTGAAAAATGGTGTTAAAAGAATCCCACAACTAGGTGGTATACGTGCAGATTTTGAGAATATTCTCCATTGTATCCTCTTGAACTTCACATAACTAACATCTAGAAGGCCCCATAATGCCCCTCTTCTGAATGTTTTCCCAAGTTAATATTTTCTTGTGATGAACTAACCACATAAAAAGCTTGATCTTCATCCACCCTTGGTGGCTCCAAATTTTTTGCCAGGATTTTGCCAAAATGCAGGGATCTAGGTTTAGGATTATTCTTTTTGCTTCCTTGATATTAAAGATACCTTCTTTTCTTTGGCCCCATCTCAACTGAGCCTCCCCATCTGTTACCAAGATCTTCCTTTGGTTTACTATGCTCATGAGTTCTTCTGTTTTTGCTTTTATGTGGTTGTCCCCTCTATCATTTAATTTCCTCCATCTTCTCTAGTTTTCAGTGTCCTGAGGAAGATTCTAGAAATCCCTAACTTCTATTAATCCTTGGGGATCGGTTTCCTACTTGAGGCTCAAAAAGTCCTCTCTTAACAACATTGGCTATTGTTGCCATTTATCTCCCCAGAAGAGAGCTTGGTCTCCTACTCTGATTTCCCAAAAGTTGTTGTTTTGTACCAGGCTTTTTTTTCCTAGGATTTATTCTAGATGTGAGAGCCTTTAATGTTTCCAGACATTCTTATAAGATCGCTTGTTTGCCAGGAGTTTGCATATTTTTCTTTCCAAGTTTTAGCCCATTGCATCCCTGGCTCTTTAACTTGTCTCCACCAGAGCTTGGCTCCTAATACATTACTCAGAATCTCCTAATCGTCTAAGCCTAGTCCTCCATGACTTTTTGGTTTACAAATTTTATCCCAAGAAACTAGGGCACATTTCTTCCTAGTTTCCTTCTCTCCCCAAAGAAAGTCTCTCTAAATATTCCTAAATTGCTGTAAGACCCTTTTTGGAGCGGACACGGCTGATAAAAAGAAAATAGGGATAGATGGCAGAACTTCCTTTGTCAGAATCAACCTGCCAACTAGGTTTAGTGATCTAAAAGTCCATTTTTTTATCTTGTCTTGCATCTTGTTGAGCACTGGTTCCTAGATACTTTTGTGCAATGGTTTAGCTATAATGGGAATTCCCAGATACTTTGAAGGGAGGACATCCCTTTGGAATTCTGGCATTCTGGAGATGTTCCTTTGAATAGAAATTTTAATGTTTAAGAAAAAAAAATTGATTTGGAGAGATTGACTTCCATACCTAACGCCAATGCAAATTCATTTAGGATTTGCTTATACGTTGAAGCTTCTTTGACTATGGGGATACCCTCCAGCATAGTGTCATCCATAAATTGTTGATGAGTCAGTGCTTGACCATTCTCCATTAATTGGAGGGCCTTGATATTTCCTAAGACTTTAGCATTTTTAATGGTTTGGCCCAATCCTTCCATCATGAGGATAAAGAGAAAGGGAGAGAGTGGGTCTCCCTGCCTGAGGCCTCTGGAAGGGGTGAAGATCTTTGAGGGTGAGCCATTCACCATAACTAAAAAGCTAGGTGAAGTGACCATAGCCATAACCCATCTGATCTAGTCATGATCAAACCCAAAAGCAGAACGGACCATTTTGATGTAAATCAGGTTAACCTTGTCATACACTTTTGCAATGTCTAATTGCATGATCATACCGGCCTGAATTTTGCTAGTGACTGAGTGAACAACCTCATGAGCCTGAATAATGTCGTCCAAGATTTTCCTTCCTTCAACATAACCAGACTGTTCCCCTGAAATCAAAGAAGGAAGAAGAGGTTTGAGTCTACTAGCCAAAATCTTGGAAATAATTTTGTAAACCACATTGTATAAAGAAATGGGTCTGAACTTATCAGGAGACATGGTTGAGTCCTGTTTGGGGATCAGGGAGATGAAGGAGGTGTTGAGGTCTTTCAGAATGGATCTGCTTCTTCTAGAGTCCTCTACAACATCCAAAATATCCTGTTTGACCACATTCCAGCAGGATTTCAAAAACTCTACATTAAAACCATCAGGACTAGGAGCTTTGCCATTCTACATATCTTTGATAACCGCACTCACTTCTGCTTCAGTTAGTGGTTTATTTAGGTTGAAATTATCTTCTTTGGACACCATCCTACAGATATTCTTTATAATTTCCTTGATGTGTTGATCTATGTCTCGATTATTTTCTTTTGTGATGCCTCTGAAATGCTAAACCAACACAGCTTCAATATTCTTGTGAGAGGTTTGAAGCTCCCCATCTTCATTCAATATCAAAGAGATTCTATTGTGTGTTCTATTGGCTATGGTGGATCTATGGAAAAATATAGTATTTCGTTCACCTTCTTTGAGCCATTAAACTCTTGAATTTTGTTTCCAAAAGATTTCCTCTTGTTTGCATAAATTCTCCCATTCTTGGTTGTGTTTTTCAACTTGCTCACTTTTTATTTTATCAAAACCATATATGATCATTTCTTGGTTTAGTTCCTGCATTTTTATTTCCACTGATTTTTTGTTTACAAAAAGGTTACCAAAATCCTTCTTGTTCCATTATTTGAGTTTTAGTTTTATGTGCTTTAGTCTTTTATGAAGGAGGAACATTTTGGTGCCCTGAAACTGGAGATCTTCGGACCACCATTTTTCAATGTTGCTGATGAAATCTGGATGGGAGAGACATATATTCTCAAATATGAAGGGTCTATTCTAGGGCGAATCAATCCCCTTGACTTCTAATTGAATCGGCTAGTGATCTAAGCCTCCAAGTGGGAGAAGACTTGCAGATATTTCTTTATTTCTGAGCATCAACTACTGGGAGATAAAAAATTTGTCTAACTTGGAGGCAACGTGGGCATTACCTCCTCTTTTGTTATTCCAAGTAAAAAATTTGTTATTAATTTTAGAGTCAACCATTTTCATGTCTTCTGTGAAAGAATGGAACGCTATTGAATCTTTACTTAGGATTTTGGTACCTCCTTTTTTCTCTGAAAGAGATTTAATCATGTTAAAGTCTCCTCCAATTACCTAAGGGATTTCTTCATTTATGCTTTTGAGATCTACCAGGGAGTCAATAAATCTAAGTTTCTCATCTATTCCTTGAGGACCATAAACATTCGTAACTAGGAAGGTATCAGACATCCCCACTGGTTGAATGATAGCTGATAAATAATTTCTCGATGCCTCCACATCTACTATGTTGACTTTTTGGGGTTTCCAAAGAGTGAGAATGCCTCCCGCTATGTTATCTGCTTTGATTTCTAGAAACTCAAATTTACTAAGCCATTTACAGTGGATTTGTTTTATTTTTTGAATGGAGCATTTTGTTTCTTGAATGAAGATTATGTCTAGCACTGCTAGTTGCATTTGGTTACTTAGCATTCTTTGTTTTCTTTTACTACCTAGACCTATGATATTCCAAGATATTAACTTCATAATTAAAGATTTGTAAAGGAGTAATTGGTTAGATCATTCATCTTACTTTATTTAAATTTTTATTAAAAGAATTTAAGAAAGCGTTATAATCCATAAACCCTAAACCCTAAAACCCAAACCCTAAACGATTAACATTATATAGCATTTTAGAAACAGTTTTGTAAATTTTATTTAAGTGATTATTAAAAGAATTTACTAAAGTGTTATAAACCATAAGCCTAAACCCTATCCCTAAACCCTGAAACCTAAACCCTATAGCCTAATCCCCATACACTAAGAATTTTATAACATTTTGAAAAGTGTTTTGTAACTTTTGTTTAAGTGTTTATTAAAAGCATTTACTAAAGTGTTATAAACCTTAAAAACTAAAACCTAAACCCTAAAACCCAAACCACAAAACCGTAAGCCTTAAATGCCAAACCCTAAACCCTACACCCCAAACCCCAAACCTTAAACCCTAAACTATAAATGCTAAGAATTTTATAAATTTTAAAAAGTGTTTTGTAAATTTTATTTATGTGTTTACTAAAAGCTTTTACGAAAGCGTTATAAAGCCTAAATTCAAAACCCTAAACCCTAAACCCTCAACCTTAAACCACAAACAATAGACCTCAAACCCTTAACTCTAAACCAGAAAGACTAAGAATTTTATAACATTTTAGAAAGTAGTCTATAACTTTTATTTAAGTTTCTATTAAAATAATTTACTCAAGTTTTATAAATCCTAAACTGTAAAATATAAACCTAAAACCCCAAACCCTAAAGACTAAAGTGTAAATCCTAAATCCTAAGCATTGTATAACATTTTAAAAACTGTTTGTAACTTTTATTTAATGTTTATTAAAAATAATTTATTTAAATTGTTATAAACCCTAAAACCTAAACTAGAACCCAAAATTTAAAAATCCCAAAAACATAAACCCTAAGAATTTTATAATAGTTTAAAAAGTATTTTGGAACTTTTATTCAAGTCTTTATTTTAAGCATTTACTAAGGTCTTATAAACCCTAAACCCTAAATCCCAAAGTCCAGACCGTAAACACTAAACCCTAAGCATTTTATATCATTTTAAAATGAATTTTATAACTTTTTTTTAAGCCTTGATTAAAACCATTTACTAAAGTCTTATAAACCATAAACCCTAAATGCTAAATCCTAAACACCAATCATTTTATAACATTTTAAAAATCACTTTGTAAATTTTATTACGTTGTTTATTAAAATAATTTACTAAAGTGTTATAAACCCTAAGCACTAAACCCTAAACTCTCCACCCTAAAACTAAAACCTTAAACACTAAACCTTAAATCCTAAACTCTAAGCATTTTATAACATTTTAAAAAGTGTTTTGTAACTTTTATTAACTGGTTATTAAAATCATTTACTGAAGATTTATAAACCTTAAAACCCAAACCCTAAGCATTTTTTAACATTTTAAAAAGTGTTTTTTAACTTTTATTTAAGTGTTTCTTGAAAGCATTTACTAAATTGTTATAATGCTAAATCCTAAACGTGAACCCTAAACCTTAAACCCCAAACCCTAAACCCTAAATCCTAATCATTTTATAACATTTTAAAATGTGTTTTTAACTTTTATTTAAGTGTTTATTAAAAGAATTTTCTAGAGTGTTATGAATCCTAAATCCTAAACCGTAAACCCTAAACCCGAAACCCTAAACCGTAATTATTTTATAATATTTTGAAATTTGTTTTGTAACTTTATTGTTTTTATGTAAATCATTTACTAAATTGTAAACCCTAAACCCTTTGCCCTGAACTGTAAACCCCAAACCCTAAAACTTAATCATTTTTAAACATTTTAAAAGTATTTTGTAGCTTTTATTTAAGTGTTTATTAAAATAATTTACTAAAGTTTTCTAAAACCTAAACCCTAAGCCCCAATGTCTACACCTGAAACCCTAAAACCTACACCCTATGTATTTTATAACATTTTAAAAAGAGTTTTCTGAATCTTATTTATGTGTTTATTAAAACCATTTACTAAAGTTTTATAAACCTCAAAACCTAAACCCTAAGAATTTTACAAGATTTTAAAAAGTGTTTTCTAACTTTTATTTAAGTGTTTATTGAAAGCATTTACTAAAGTGTTATAAACCTTAAACCATAAATTCGAAACCCTAAACCTTAAACACCCAAACCCTAAAACCTAAACCCTAATCATTTTATAACATTTTAAAACGAGTCTTAAACTTTTATTTAAGTGTTTATTAAAAGATCCTAGAGTGTAAAATCCACAAAAGCCCTAAACCCTAAACACAAAACCCTAATCCCTTAATTCTATTTTCTAATTTTTTATAAGTGTTTTTGTAACTTTCTTTTTTACATTCTAAACTATTAACCCTAAACCCTAAACCCTAAACCCTAAACTCGAAACCCTAAATCCCAAACCATAAACCTCAAATGATAAACCCTAAACACTAGACCCTAAACCCTAAATCCCAAATGATAAACCATAAACCATAAACCATAAACCTTAAATGATTTACCAAATTGTAAACCCTAAACCCTAAGCTCATTCTTAAATTTAGCAAGTGTTTTTTAAATTATAAACCCTAAACGCTAAACTTTAAACCCTTAATCGCGTTTTGTAACTTTTTTTTATGTTTCTTAAACGATTTACTCAAGTGATAAACCGTAGACCCTAAACCCTACACTCTAAACTTTAAATCCCAAAGTTTTAAGTTTAAATGATAAATCCTAGTCCCTAAACCTAAACCCTAAGCTTTAAACCTTAAATTTGTAACTTTTTTCTAAGTGATAAAGGCTTTACTAAATTTTAAACCCTAAACTCTAAACTCTAAACCCTAACATTTTCTCATATTTTAAACCCTAAACCCTGAGCATTTTATAACATTTAAAAAGTGTTTTGTAACCTTTTTTTAAGTGTTTATTAAAAATTTTTATTGAAGTGTTATAAGACCTAAACCTTAAACCCTAAACACTAAACATTTTATAACATTTTAAAAAGCGTTTTGTAACTTTTTTTAAGTGTTTATAAAAAGAATTCATGAAAGCATTGTGAACCCTAAACCCTAAACCTTAAGCATTGGATAACATTTTAAACCCTAAACCTAAACCCTAAGCATTCAATGACATATTAAGAAGCTTTTTGGAACTCTTTTCATGTGTTTATTAAAACGATTTACTAAAATGTTATAACTCCTAAATCCTAAACCGTAAGCATTTTATAACATTTTAAACCCAAAACCATAAACCCTAAAGCCTAAACTCTAAACCATAAGTATTTTATAACATTTTAACAAGTGTTTTCTTACTTCTTTTTAAGTGTTTATTAAAAGCATTTACTAAAGTGTTATAAATCCTAAACCCTAAACCATGAGCATTTTATATAATTTTAGATCTTGAACCCTACAACCTAAGAATTTTATAACATTTTAGCAAGTGGTTTGTAACTTTTTTCTTATTAAAAGAATTTATCAAACTGTTATAAATATGAAACCCTAAAACATAAAACCCAAAACTTAAACCATAAACCCTAAACCTGAAGCCCTAAACCCTAAGAATTTTATAACAGTTTAACAAGAATTTCGTGGCTTTTATTTAAGTGTTTATTAAAACAATTTACCAAAGTATTATAACCCTAAACCCAAAACACAAAACCCTAAACCGTAAACACAAGAACATAAACCCTAAACCCCAAAACGTAAAATCTAAACCCTACACCCCAAACCCCAAACCTAAACCCTGAGCATTCAATGATATTTTAACAAGTTTTTTGTAACTTTTTTTGAAGTGTTTATTAAAAGAATTTACTAAAATGTTATAAACCCTAAATCCTACACCTTAAGCATTTTATAACAATTTAAACCCAAAACCCAAAATCCTAAAGCCTAAACTCTAAACCCTAAGCATTTATAACATTTTAACAAGCGTTTTCTCACTTTTTTTAAGTGTTTATTAAAAGGATTTACTAAAGTGTTATAAACCCTAAACCCTAAACCATGAGCATTTTATAGAATTTTAAATCCTAATCCGTATAGCCTAAGCATTTTATTACATTTTAACAATCCTTTCATAACTTTGTTTATGTTCTTATCAAAATAATTTATCAAATTGTTATAAATCCCAAACCCTAATCCCTAAACACTATGAATTTTATAATATTTTAAAATACATTTTTGTAGCTTTTTAAAATGTTTATTAAAATCATTTAATAAAGTATTATGGCCCTAAAACCTAAACCCTAAGAATTTTATAACATTTTAACAAGCATTTTGTAACTTTTATTTAAGTGTTTATTAAAATAATTTACTAAGGTGCTATAAAACCTAAACCCTAATCATTTAATAGCTTTTTAAAAAGTGTTTTGTAATGTCTTTTAAGTGTTTATTTAAAGCTCTTAATAAATTTTTATAAACCATAAACCCTAAACAAGATTTATCTAAAATTTCATGAGACGAGCTCCATTAGCATTAAGTGTTCCAGTTATTTTCTATGGTGTCATATCTTAATTTTATCTCACACAAACCCTAGTTCCCAACAATACACCCAAGCTTTAATCGTCGCATTACCAAAATAGGGCTACAATATGATTACATTAAGAAGATATGGATGATCTAGCGACTAAGTTGTGAGAATGAGGACACTCTGCCAATTTTATAAGATAGGTTAGTTAGGTAAATGATAGAAAATGGATCAAGTGTGCAACAATCTAATATAAGTTATCATATTATATCCACATTAGGATAGTCTTGTGAATATGTAGAAGTGGCATGTGGTGGTTGGAGGCCACTTCCAAGGTGGCGTTGTCTTTAAGGTTAGGATCCACATTTCAAGCACTCCTCATGACATGGTTTTGTGCTCTCTAAAAGAGGATCCAAACTTTAATTCTCCTCAACATGTGCTAATTCAAAACAAACTCCAAGTATTGCACTCTCCAATAAAAAAATTCTTCAATACAACCACTCAACATCTTAGAATATGACGTGCTTGTAGTGGTCCTAGGGAGGAGTGATTTTACTCCAAGTTCATGTTATGATGATCCAAACTTATGCAAGAATGCAACAAAATAAAAATATAAACACAAACATAGAGTTGAAGAAGAAATAAAACTTGATATCATTGATATCAAAGAATTGAAAAATGCTTACATACAAAATGGAAATAAACTAGCTTGGGCAATGGTAGCTTATCTTTAAGAAGAGATGTGGAGACTACATGCCTCTGAACTGTGTTACAATGAGGCTCATAGACATTTATTATTGAGAAACAATGGAAAACATTAACCATCCAAAAACTTAACCCTAGGACGTGAAGCAGCAAAACTATGGGCCCCATTGGGGTAAATGGGTACATCAACTTGCAGGGGTCATAACTTTGGCATATGATCTTCGTTTGACTGTAATAATAGCTCATTTCAAATATCTCAAAGAGGAGGTGAAAATAAAGTTGGCTAGCCCATTTTGGCATATAATGGTCTCTCCGCTTCCCCTAAAAATGTCATTTAGGGCCTCAAAACAACTCTAGAAGTTCATGGCCCGAGATACTGCCAAAAATAGTAAATTGCGCTACAATTAAGGAACCCAAAAAACTGAAAGAGACAAAGTTGGAGTCCAAGTGGAATAGGCAGGTGGCCACCACCAATATCCAAGTGGATCATCAATCATGCTAAATACAGTAAAGTATGGTTAACAATTGTTGACCATGGTAACCATACATAACTATGGTCAATCATAGTAAACCACATTGATCAGCATGGTTATACTATGGCTAATAATGTGTAATTATTGTTAAACATCACCAACTATTTTTTTACTGTGGTTAATGATTGTTTGACTGTAGTTGAAAATGGTTGACATTGGTTGTTTATTTTGACTTTTGAAAGATTGACTATGTTTCACTATGCCACCAAGTTGAATATTGTTAAATATAGTCAATGTAGGGTTGACCAAATTCGATCATGGTCAATTATTAAAAATTGTCTACCAAGGTTTGCCTACATTTATCTAATGTGGTTTGGTAATGACTAAAAATTAATATTAATATTAAAATTAAAATAATCATGAAAAACCTAAACCTAGTAATAATAATAAACTAAAAACATAAATATAATAACAAACTTAAATCTAAATTTAATAATAAAACATATTATATTATATTAAAACTAGACCTAATTTTTTTATAAAACCTACCCATTTACATACAAAAACTTTGAAAACATAAAAAATATCATGGAGTAAAATAGTCTAATATAGTATACCTTTTACTAAATACAAAACCATTATGGTTTACCATGATTTACATTATTTTATACTCATATTACACTAATTAAAACATTATTGCCATATCTTTAAAATCATTTCATTGTATAATTATAAATTTATTATAAAATAAACTTATGTATAATATAACAATGTCATATTTATATTATATTAAAACATGTAATTTTATATTTAAAAGTTAAAGATTTTCATTCAAAACATGTCATCAAATGAAAATTTAAGTGTTACTATTATGCCTCCAAAACTCCAACAATCGTTCTAGAATATATCTAGAATATATGTACATCGTAACCATTTTAAGGTGGGTTACAACTATGGCTGCAAAAGTACACAATATGTATACGAGGTTATCTATACAAGGTTTTATTAGATGACATAAACATCAAAACTATCTCATATTATATTAACACTAAAATTTAAACCTAAATAATTTTTTAGTGTGTGGTATAACTATGGCCTCAAAAGTTCAACTCCATTGCAAGACACATGTTTTAATGGGCATGACTATTTAAATTGTAACACATATTTTAGAGTGAGAGGCACACATTAACATTAATGATAATAGTAATATTAACATTAATGATAATAGTAATATTAATATATTAACATTAATATTAATATATATTATATTGATTAATAGCTAAAAAAATATGTTGTTATTTATATTACTTGTCTTAAGGCTTTAATGTAATAATATTAATAAATATTCAATAGTATTGATATTCATAAATTATGGTTTTATCTATGAGTTAATAATCAAACTATTAATAGTTCATGTGGCTTAATGCATTAATAAATTATTAATTACGACCTACTATAATTGTTATTGTTTAATAAGGTTGTTAGTGTTTAATAAGATTGATTTATTAAAGTTAACAATTAATGAATATGTTAGCCACATTAACAATCTGAGCTAGTTAACAAAATATATTAAATTATTACATTTAATAAGATTATTACATAAATAATTACTATATGAAATTATTAAGAACATGTTAACCTTATTATTAATAACATTAATGTTAATATTTGTATTGTAAATACTATATTTTATTATTATTCTTAATGTCTAAAACCTAACTATTCTGAGCATTATTTATAAATATTAATGATAATAAATAAATTTTATTAATGTTAATATTATAGCTTAGTTGTTATTAATATTAGAAATATTTCTAATAATGTATAACCTTCTTTTATATATTAATGTATGTGAAATATTTGTATTTATATATAATAATATATTAGTAATAAACCTAATTTTATAGAGTATATTTATTAAGCTTATTTTATAAAGTTTATTTTACTAATAATATTGATTGTGATTTAATATATTTGTTAATATTATAGGGTGGAGTTATTTTTAAATATGCTAATTTTTAGTATCTATTATTTTAATTAAATGTTTTTTTAATATTTGTTTTCTTAATATAAAATTTATTAACTTTATTATTATTGTAATATTCAAAGAAACCAATTTTTTTTAATAAAAAATCAAATCTTTAATCACTCACAACAAAGAGTTGTTTGCTAAGAGCTTTACAAGGTAAGTATGTACCTTGGTTATTTTTAATTGAACTTTAATTTAAAACTCAAAACCTAAATTTGAAACTGATTTGGCTATTTTTAGTTAAACCCTAATTTAAATCTCAAAACCTCAATTTGAAACTGATTCATACACTATGTTTGTTATTCTTGATCAAGCATATTGCATTGCAATTATAATAGATTACAATTTTGTAAGAAGAGTTGTAACATACATTGGCTAAATTCTCATAGGAAACTTCACGTCAATCTAAAACTCAA
>APFE031552221.1:41260-96656 GCA_000404065.3 Pinus taeda | reverse complement strand
GGCTAAAATAAAATTAAGTTATTATAAGAAGGTCATCAACCCCACCCTAGAAGATCAAAAGTATCTCTCTATTTTAACTAGC
Organism: Pinus taeda; assembly: GCA_000404065.3. Lineage (NCBI taxonomy): Eukaryota > Viridiplantae > Streptophyta > Pinopsida > Pinales > Pinaceae > Pinus > Pinus taeda. The sequence continues at coordinate 96,574 of APFE031552221.1, read as the reverse complement.
TCAAACAAGAAAATTAATATAACAAAGATTAGAACGAATTCTCATGAGCTCCATAGTGAAACAGGTCGTTCGGAAGTTCCTAAAATGGCATGGATGGAAAGGATCTACCATATATGTGAGAATAGGAAAATTGAGGATGAAAACCACTTCCTCCTAGAGTGCCCCATGTACAACCACATTTATTGCAATAGTGAGCTTGAGAGGCTTCTCTCCAAGCTTTTTGAGCATAGGAATAAAATCCTAAATCAAAATAAATAATTTTCTTCTTTAGGTCTGATAGACCAATGTTTGGTCTCAGTGGACGTTAACCATATTCATCATCATCATCATCATCATCATCATATATGTGTATATATCCAAAAAAAAAATCAATAAATAAAATGGGGTCGACAATAAAATATGGGGCTCGGGCCCATTAAACAAATGACAAAAATAGTAAAAGGAGTTAAGAATGAATAGGTTGATAAAATAAATAAATAACACGAAGGATCAAGAAAATAAAATTTAATCAAACAACAAATACTATAAAAAGGATGCCAATGCATACATAGCTAAAAAAAAATAAAAAAAATAAAAAAAAATAAGAGGACGAGACAGGGACCCAACTTCTACTAATGTTCTAACCATCATCTCTATTCAAATTATTGGGTATTTTTCAATTTCTAAGGCCTCCCTCCATTTACGTTGAAGAAAATGACTAACCTTAGCAACGACTTGGGCCTTCGCATTGCAGATGTGATGCTTAGATTTATTTGTGTGCTCTGCCAAAGGAGAGGAGCGGGTCCTGCCAAGCTTGATGTCAGCAACATGCTCATGAATCCTTTGATTAATCAAGCGACCAGTCTCACTAATGTAGGGAGTCCCACAAGAGCATGGGATAATGTAAACACCCTTCATATTCTTGGGGTCCACTAGGTCTTTTATAGATCTAAGGGAGCTTTAGATGGTATTTAAACGCTGAAAGGTTGAAGCCACCTTATGCTTCCTTAGGATCCTTGCAATCTTGTTAGTGGTCCCTTGGATAAAAGGAAGAAGAACACCAAAAACTCAATCCTTGGTAACTTTTTTAGCACCCTAGGACCTTTTTCAGCTCTGAGGAAAGCCTTAGTACATTAATGTCTACTATACCCATTATTAAAGAAAGCACTTAGGAGATGTGCTTTCTCTTACTTAAGATGGTTCTCACCAAAAACTCTTAAAGCTCTAGTTGCTAAGGTGTTGAGAGCACCAAGCTTTTGAGCTGGGAAATGATGAAAATTAGCATGAAGATATTGTTCTGTATCAGCTTTCTTACGATATATCTGATGAGAGAAAGAGCCATTATCATTCCTTGGGAGGAGGATGTCAAGGAAGGGAAGACTACCATAACATTCAAATTCCATGGTGAACTTTATAGAACTAGATTGGTTGTTAAGATGGAGGAAAAAGAATTCCAACTTTTCTTTACCATGAGACTTGTATTTATTCAATTTCAATTTTTTTTTCAAAAAATAAAAATTGAAAAAAACTAAAACTAAACAAAATAAAAATAAAAAAATAAATAAACAAAAAAAATTAATTAAAAAATAAACCTAAAAAAACCGAAAATAATTTTAAAAATACAAAAAATAATAATTGTTAAAAATAATAAAAAAAATAAACAAAAAGATTCGCATAGAACAAAATCGGCATAAAAAATTTAAAAATTTTTAAAATAAAAATAAAAAATAAATTGAAAAAAATGTTAAAACACATTGAAAATAAAAAATAAAATAAAATAACATGAAAATAATAAAAAAAATTAAACACAAATATATTTAAAAAAAATAAAAGCATAGGTAATAAGCCCTCCCTTACTTCGGAGGCAAGACTTGAGGGTAGGGCTAGTGGAAGCACATGCCACTCCACCAACGTTATCCTAGCAAGAGTGAACAATCGATTCCTGGAATCACTGCATAGTAGACAGTTGATTACAGGAGGGTTGTACCACTCCCCATCCTTGACCTTACCTGGGGCTCCCCTAGCTATCTGAGACCCTTCCTACCTACCTATGTGACAATGTGCTTATTGCCTATTCTCTTTCTAATATAAATATATCTGTTTTTTTGATGTATTTTATAATTATATATATATATTTTTATTATAATTAAATATTCAAATAATGTTATTTTATTTTTAATTTTTAAGGTTTTTAATAATTTTGATTCTAATTGCTTTTTTTTTCCCAATTTATTGTTTAATTTTTTTAATATATATTTTAATTTATATTTATTTTCGGTTTTTTTTTTTTTTATTATTTTTATTTATTATTTTTAAAATTTTAATTATACTAAAAAATTTTGAAATTGTTGTAATGTTTTTTCTTTATTGAATTTCTTTTTGTTTATATAGTTTTCTTTTTCTGCTCAATATTTTTTTCCGTGATTTTTTGTTTATTTAAATCGTTTTTTATTATTCTTTAAATATTTATTTTTTTTTTTAATTTTTTATTTAGATTTTTTATGTGAATCATTAATTTTGGAAAGAAATTATGCTATATTTTAGACATAAAAATTCAGAAAAATTTTCGTAAAATTTTATTTTTTCAACATTTTTTATTCAATTTTTTTATAAAAGTTATTATTTAGCATTGTTATTTGCAAAAGAAACTGAAATATGTATTTTTTTAATTATATCTATTTGCAAAACGTGTATTTTTTATGAAATGTTTAAAAATATTTTTTGTAGTAACAATTATTTTATGTGTATTGAAATATTAATTAACATTACGTAAATATATTAAAAACTCTAACTTAAAAATACTAACTTTATTATTCTTTTAACTTTGCAAAAAAATTGAAAGTTTTATTATAAAAAACATCACAAAGGAAAAAAGAAGTCAAGCTTGAAAAATCCTTAAAATGAAAACATCATTACATGAAGAACAAGAAGATGAATAAGACAAAATGAAAAATGGTTAAATAACCAACACTTTTAAAAAATTGTGCATACTTATGACATAAGAAAAATTAAAGTTTCGAAAATATACCCGTAAAAAAAAGGTTATGATTGGTCAACGCTTTTCAAAATCAGCATTAAAATCACCAACTTTTAAAAAAATTATTCATACTTAATAGGTAAGAAAAAATTAAAGTGTAAAAGATAAAGCCAAAAATAAGAGGTTGATGTTGCATCAACACTTTTCAATATTGGCATGAAAATCACTAACAATAAAAAAAATTGCATATTTAACAGGTAATAAAATTTAAAGTGTCAAAAATAAGTCAAAAAAGAAAAGACATATTTTGAATCAACACTTTTCAAAATCAAATATTTTTTTGCGACCTCTAAAAATGTGAGAACTCGGTACATTTCATGTTTGGCTGGTAATTGTTGATAAGAATGTAGTCATTCCAAACAAACTTCATTTTTATCAATCTCAAAACATTTTCTGCTATTATTCTTCTTGTCACACTTATTAGTTTTACCATCTTTCATATGGATCCTATGAAAAGGGTGGTCAAAATCATAGACCATTCAAATATTTAATTCGAATTATTGTAGTAAGGAACATACCTTATCTCTGATGAAAACTCAAGTATTTTATATATGGTTGAATTATTGTAACACAAAAATCAATTCACACTGTCAATAAATTTGTTTGTACTTACACTGAAATAGATTCACATTATTAATATAATTACTTTGAAAGTAATGTACATCTTCATCTAGCTACATCAAATTACAAATTAACATCTACAGGGAAAATGAATGCATCTAGTGCAGGCATTCAAATAGGATTAGAGATGAACATGTACAATGAAATCATTACATATAGTGGATTAGAAATCGACATATGCATTGAAATCAGTGCACATAACACATGCAATCTAATATTATAAATCAACATGTACACCCAAATCAATGCATATAGTGAAAGAAATCAAACAAGATTACAAATCAACTACACTGAAACCAGTGCATCTAGTGTAATCAATAAAATCGAATTAGGAGTCAACATCTACATTAAAATCAATGCATCTATTTTAGTGAATAACATTGTATCTCCCCCTCTTGCACCCCCCCCCTTCTCCCCCATCTCTCTCTCCCTCCCCCTCTCTCTTCTTCCGTCTCTCTCCCCTGCCACCTATATCTATATCTTGCTCCATATATTTTTCTTTGTCTTTCTATATCACTCTGCAAACACACATGCACTCTCTCTCCATATATATCTATCTCTTCCTCCCTGCCCCTCTATGTCTCTCTCTTCTTCCCTCTCTTTCCCCTCCATCTATATCTATATCCACCTTTGGCTCTCCTTTGTCTCTGTAGCTCAGCCCTGAATCTTAAACACGCTCTCTCCATATGTACTTATCTCTCTCCCCAATTTATCTTCTCCTTCTCTCACTCTCTCTCCTCTATCTCTCTTCCCTCAACGAACATCATCAATACATTTTTTATTCTTACATTGAAATCAATGCACACTACTAATCTAATTACTTTGAAATTAATTGGTGGCAATACTAAGGAAAGGAAACGCGTCAAAAGACTGCTTAACTTTGTAGATCTTTCGAATAAAAAAACAGGGTTTTAAGTGTGAGGGTTTAATGCACTTTTAATTGTTTTGGCCTGCCCCTTTGTACTAGCCTTGGTTTCAAAAATGTAGCTAATTCACATCTTCTAAGGGAAAACTAAGAGTCAGCCTCCATTCTTGCATTCGTTGTTGGTCTGGTTCGACTCTCTGTATGTGATGTGCCTTCACTTGCTTCTTGTGGTGCTTTGTTTGCTGGTCCACGGAGGCTTCAGGTCAACTTTCAACCTACACCTTTTCACTTATTCTTTGTTGCCTATCCTATGCTTCATTTTTGTTCTACTCATGGTGGTTTTTGATGTTAGTTTTGGTGTTGACCTGGCTCTGTGTATCCATAGGTTCTTCCCTCACTACTTCCGTGGGCGGCTTATCAAACACTATTTTAGGTAAATTTTTGTTCTCATTTCATTTTTGCATTTCATTTTTTTGTGATTCTAACCCTCTGGCCCCTTGGTGAGTAGGTAAACTTACCAATGGCCTTCTTGCTAGGAGAAACCCCTTGGCTAAGGACTCGATTCTCGTCCTCTGACTCGGAGACAGGCTTTTTCTAGGTAAACCCTTGTTCTTCCCTTCTTTTATCTGCTCTTTGTCACCTTATTTTACTTGCCTTTCTACTTTTTGACTACCCATCTCATTTTCGTGGTGATGTGTAGGTCATACCTATCGAATGCTACTCCACAACCTCATTCTTGGGAGTCTTTGTGGCTTAGGGAAACAGGGTAGGATCCCTCCGTGATTGTCTTGTTTTTTTTACTTGCGTTATCCTTAATCGGGCACAAACCCTTGGGGTTTTGTTTTCTCAGTTATTTTTTGTATGGTTTCATGGGTTTCAACCCTCACTGTCAGATTGGTCTTAGCTTGTAAAACATTGTTTTTGGCACTTGTGAGTTTCAAAACCCTCTACTATTTTGGTTTCATAAATGTATATGGAACTGTTAAATTTTGAAATGTAATGAATGCATAGGTGTGCTTGAATTCTAAATGTAAATGTACCTCGGTTTTTGAGAAAGAATATTCTATCTTTGCTGGCTTTTCCTTTGTCTGGTTTTTGGTCTGAAATGCCTTCATTCACAAGATTTATGTTGATGTCATTTGGCCTCTTTAACAAAATAGTTCACTATTTTTCTTAAAACAATATTTGAAGCACTAATGCACAGGAAAAAGAAAATTTATTTCTTTCTTTATGACAGAGATTTTAGATTCATTGGCTTTCACATATACTCAAGAAAACAAATTGTAATTTCAATTTCTGTATTGTTTCTTCTCTCTAGATGGCAATCCCCCATTGTGGGGATTTGGTTTTTCTTTATGCCTTACCAGCAGTCCCTTACAGTTGAGAAATTGTCCTTTAGTTACCTTACTGTTATCTAACAGTTTCTTTAAACATACTCTTAACTAATCCTACTTTACTTGCTTGCTTAATTTTTAAAGAACAATGGTTGTATGAGCATTAATTTAAGTAAAACAAAAATAAAACAAAACTCATAATTTTTTTCTTCCTTTCCAGCAGAAAGCAAAAAAAACATTTTGAGTTGTCGCCTTTTCATTCAGATGCTCCTGCATCAGGCTCTTGGGGTAAATTAAACTCATGGCTCCTGTCCATGAGCTCTTCAATAGAGTACCCGACACTTTGAATCTAGGCAACATCTAACCAAGAACTATCCTCAATAGGATGGTCCTTCCACTTGACCAAGTACCACAAATATTCTTTTCCTCGAGTCCATATAGCTACGTGGGTGTCTAGGATTTGTTCGATCTCTAAAGGCTTTGCTAGAGGCATCTGTTTAATCCACGATTCGTTCTCATTCCGGGTGTCCCACGTTCATCTTTTCGAACTGTCTTCTTCATTAGCATCCATGTATCGGTGCAGATCTGCCACATTAAAAATGTGTGAGATTCCTATACCTGGAGGTAACTGCAACTCATAAGCATTCGCAGAAAACTTCAAAGAATCCTAGAAGTTCCAATTTTCTTTAGTTTTAGCTTGTTGTATTCGCCTTTAGCAAACCTCTCCTTGTGTAGGTGTACTAGTACTAGGTCCCCTACATTGAATTGTACCTCCCACCTTTTCAAATATGCTTTCTATTTGTATTTTTGGCTGCTGCCTTGTAAATTTAATTTTAACTGTTCATGAAGATCGTTGATTTCCTTTGTGAAATCTTCACCATCAACACTCCAATGCTCCAACTGACCCAAATCCCTCAACTCATGTATTCCACGTGGGTGAATTCCTTATAGGATCTGGAAAGGACTACTGCCCATGCTTTTGTTAGGTGAATCGTTATAAGAAAATTCCGTTTGTGCAAGTACATGATCCCACTATTGAGAATTTTCACCAACCAGACTCCTTAGTAGATTTCCCAGACTTCAGTTTACCCATCGGTCTGCAGGTGATAAGTTGAGCTGAAGTTCGGTTTGGTGTCTAACTTTTTCCATGAGGTTCACCAAAAGAGACCTGTAAACTTACGTCTCAGTCCAAAATAATAGACTTCAAAAAGCCATGTAATCTGACTATCTCTATGAAAAACAAGTGTGCTTCATGTGTGACATCATTGGTTTTCCTGCAAGGAATGAAATGTACAATTTTGGTGAAACGATCCATCACCACCATGATGGAATCGAATCCCCATTGTGTCTTCGACAGACCTAAGACAAAGTCTAAATTGACTGAGTCCCATGCTCTGTTTGGGATAGGTAAGGGTGTATATAACCCTATGTTCTTGTTGTGTCCCTTTGCAAGCTGACACACTTTGCACCTAGTCACAAACCTCTATACATCTCTACGCATCTTCAGACAATAGTAAAAGTGGCTCAATTGATCCAAAGTCTTGTGTATGCTAAAATTCCTGGCTAAACCTCCATTATGCTTTTCCTGGATTTAGTTCTCTCTCATAGAACATTCTAGGATATTCAATTACCCTCCTTTGAACATAAACCCATTTTGCATATTATAGTCCAGCCATGAACTGTTATCCCTCAACAGTGTATTTTGGCAAGCTTCATAGGCTTCATTAAAATATGCATCTATTTCGTACAAGTACTTAAGATGTTTGAATCCTAATACTTTTATTGTACTTTCCTGTAGGATCAAATTCCTCCTGCTTAATGCATCTGCCACTTTGTTGGCTTGACCACTGATGTGTTTCAACACAAATGTAAAACTCTGCAAGTACCCCACCCACTTTGCATGTTTATGGTCTACATTATGCTATTGCATAATATACTGTAATGCAGAATTGTCTAAAATAAGACAAATTCATTGGCCAATAGATAATGTCGCCAATGCTATAGTTCTTAGACAACTGCATAAAATTCTTTGTCATAAGATGTGTACTTCTGCCTACTTTCATTTAATTTCTCACTAAAGTAGGCTACTAGCTTGTCTTGTTGGCTGAGCACTGCACCAATGGTTGTCCCACTCACATCACAACAAACTTGAAAAAGTTTTTTGAATTTTGGTAATCTTAAAATTGGTTTTTTAGTGATCTTCCTTTTGAGTAGCTAAAAACTCTTCTCAATGGATTCTTTCTAATGAAAAGGCTGATTTTCCTTCTTAATGGTGTCCACCATAGGTGCACAAATTCCACTAAATTTTTTAATAAATTTGTGATGAAAACTCGCTAATCCATGAAAAATCCTTACCTCAAACAAACTCTTGGGAGATAGCCAGCTAACTATGGTTGCAACCTTCTCCAGATCCATTTTTAGTTCATTCTCAGAAATCACAAACCCCAAATAAATTAATTCTTTCCTGAAAAAAGAACATCTCTTCAAATTTATCAGCAATCTATTTTGCTGTAATTTTTCCAATACATACTTGACATGTCGAAAATGCTCTTCCTTCATTTTGTTGAATATAATTATATCATCCATATATACAATCACAAATTTACCAATGAATTCTTTCAGCATCTTGTTCATCAAATGCGTGAACGTGCTAGGGGCATTGCTCAATCCAAATGGCATAACCAGCCATTCATATATGCCTTCATTAGTCTTGAAAGATGTCTTCCACTCATCACCTTTTCAAATCATAATTTGGTGGTAGCTGCTTTCCAAGTCTATCTTTGAAAAGTATGCTACTCCACTCAAACAATCCATCATATCATCCATCTAAGGTAAATGAAACCTGTACCTGATAGTGATCTTGTTCATTACCAGGGAATCAGTGTGCATCCGCCACTCACCTCTAGGTTTCTTGGGAGCTAAAATAGTCAAAACCAAACAAAGTCTTAGACTTTCTCGAATCTTCCCTTTTTCCAACAACTCTTGCACCTACTTCCTGATTTCCTCATTGTCCTTCGGACTGATCTGGTAAGTAGCTTTGTTTGGAAAATTGGTTCCCAGAATGAAATCAATATGCTGACTAATGCTCCGCTTTTGTGGCAATTTGTCTGGTAGATCATCTACCATAATATCACTAAATTCCTGCATCAAGTCCTGTATCTCTACAGGCCAGTCAGTAATCTTAGTATGCATCAATATTGTTTTTAGCCTTTGCACAACTAAATATTTTACCTTATTATCCTCAATCTATTGCACAAACTCTTTTCCACCTAACAATAATGCTTTTGTTCCACTGGTTTCTGCAGCATCCTCTTCCTTCATGTGCACTAGCGTATGCTTTATCCCATCTTTAACAAACCTTTAACAAATTGTTTCCCCGTCATGGATGACCTTCCTATCATATTGCCATGGTCTACTGAGCAGAATACGGCAAATGTCCATCGACATGATATTGCAAGTCACCTTGTCCTTGAACTTTCCAATATGAAACTCTACTTTGCACTGCTCATCAACCAATAGTTGGTGTCCTTTCTGCAACCAAGACACCCTATATGGACTTATGTGCTTCAACTTCTTCAAACCCAATTTCTCCACCATTTTACCAGCTACCAAATTATCAGTACCTCCATTGTCTATTATTAATTTGTAGTATTTCCCATGTGACTTGCACACAGTTCGAAACAATGCTTTCCTCTGTGTCTGAAAAAGCTACTTCCTTAGCTAGTTTCAATAACACCTTTTTCAACACCAAGGCTTCCCCTGTTTCAGGCATATTTTCCACCTCCTATGGCAGTGCCTCTGCTTTATTAGGCTAAGAAACATATGCTCTCCTCTGTCCAATTTGTTCATTTTCAGGACACTCAAAGGAACTGTGTCCCCACTTGTGACACTTGTAACACTAACAGGAATTTCCTCTACCTCTACCATTACCTCTTCCTTGTTGGTATGACCTTCCTCCTCTAGTGTTACCATCCCTTTCAGTTTGTCTCGAAGTTTTCAAACTGCTACCCTCTTCATTGTTGTTGGTAGTCCTAACTCTGCCAGAACCATGTCCTCTTCTGGCATTCTGTTTCCTGGCAATCTTTTCCTCCACCTTCAAATCACTCTGATAGGCTTCCTCTATGGTCTTAGGGGAAAGAATACTAATTTCATCTAGGATGTCCATCCATAGACTATTTACAAACCTCGTTGTTTTCTCAAGGGTATCTTCAACATAGCTAGCTCTCAGGTTTACTTTATAAATTTCGTTAGTATATTCCTTTATGGTCATCGTTCTTTGTCTCAATTTCTATACTTTCCTATAAAGAGCAATTTGGTAATCATTAGGCATAAATTTTGTCTTCATCTTAGCAATCATCCTGTCCCATTTTTTAATCAATGGTTTTTTCAATCTTCTCCTTTGTGCTTGCACACTGTCCCACCATAGTGCTACATGTCCTTTCAATTTGGTGACAACAAACTTGATCTTCTTGTCTTCACTGATTTCTTCATATTGAAAATATATATCTAGTTCACTTATCGATTCCAACAATGCCTCTGTGGACAAACTCCCATCATAATTAGAAAGCTCTAGCCTTGGCTTGGCACTAGCTAGCAAAACTGATCTCAACAATTTAATCTCTGGTCCCTCTTCATCTGACCCATCCATCATGGTTGCGTTTTCTTCCTCACTGTTATCCCCACCTTCCAGATCTCTGCACCTTCCTACTTCCACTACTGCCAAATGTGCAGTTAAGGTCCCGATCTCTTCTCGTAGCCCTTCATCTGCTACTCTTCTGATGGATCTACCTCGACCTCTTCTACCTACCTCCATCCTTACTGAGAAAAGGAACTAACCTCCTCTGATACCAAAAATTGGTGGCAATACCAATGAAAGGAAATGTGTCAACAAACTGCATAACTTTGTAGATCTTCCAAATAAAAAAAAGGGTTTTCGCTGTGAGGGTATAATGCAATTTTAGTTGTTTTGGCCTACCCTTTTGTACGGCCTTAGTTTTGCAAATGTAGCTAATTCACATCTATCGAGGGAAAACTAAGAGTCGGCCTCCATTCTTGCATTCGCTGTTGGTCTAGTTTGGATTTGTGTATGTGCTGTGCCTTCGCTTGTTTCTTGTGGTGGTTTGTTTGCTGGTCCATAGAGGCTTCAATTTGACTTTCAATCTGCATGTTTTCACTTATTCTTTGTAACCTGGCTTATGCTTCATTTTTTTTTTGCTCATGGTGGTTTTCGATGTTAGTTTTGGTGTTAACCTAGCTCTATGTATCCACAGGTTCTTCCCTTGCTACTTCTGTGGGTAGCTCAACAAATGCTATTTTAGGTAAATTTTTGTTCTCGTTTCATTTATGCATTTCTTTTTTTTGTGATTCTAACCCTCTGGCCCCTTGGTTAGTAGGTAAACTTACCAATGGTGTCCTCACTGGGAGAAATACTCTGGCTAAGGACTCCGTTCTCATCCTATGACTCGGAGACAGGATTTTTCCAGGTAAAACCTTGTTCTTACCTTATTTTCTCTGCTATTTGTCACCTTATTTTACTTTTCTTTCCATTTTTTGACTACACATCTCGTTTTTGTGGTGATGTGCAGGTTGTACTTGGAGAATGCTACTCCACGATGTCATTCTTGGGATTCTTTGCAGCTTGGGGAAATAAGGTAGGATCCCTCCGTGATTGTCTTGTTGTTTTTTCTTGCATTATCCTTAGTGAGGCATAAAACCTTGGGTTTTCATTTTCTCAATTATGTTTTGTATGGTTTCATGGGTTTCAAACCCTCACTATCAGACTGATCTTGGCTTGCAAAACGTTATTTTTGGCACTTGTGGGTTTTGAAACCCTCTACTATTTTGGTTTCATAAATGTATATTGTATTGTTAAATTTTGAAATGTAACAAATGCGCAGGTGTGCTTAAATACTGAATGTAATTGTACCTTGGTTTTTGAGAAAGAATGCGATATCTTTGCTGGCTTTTCCTTTGTCTAGTTTTTGGTCTGAAATGCCTTCAGTAATGAGATTTTTGTCCATATCATTTGGCCTCCTTAGTGAAATACTTCACTATTTTAATTAAAACAATATTTGAAGCACTAATGCACAAGAAAAAGAAATTGTCTTTATTTCTTTATGACAAAGATTTTAGATTCATTTTCTTTCACATATACTCAAAAAAACAAATTGCAATTTTAATTTTTGTATTCTTTCTTCTCTCTAGATGGCAGTGCCCCATAGTGGGGATCTAGTTTTGCTTTTATGCCTTACCAGCAGTCCCTTACAGTTGAGAAACTGTCCTCCAGTTACCTTACACTTATCTAACAATTTCTTTAAACATACTCTTAACTAATCCTATTTTACTTGCTCACTTAATTTTTACATGACAATGGCTATATCAGCCTTAATTTAAGTAAAACAAAATTCGTAAATTTTTTCTTCCTTTCCAGCAGAAAGTAAAAAACCTTTTTTATCAGAATCTTCTGCATCATTAATGTGAGTCATACATATAGGTATATTAAATCAAAAATCAACATCTACACTAAATTAAATGCATCTAGTGCAATCATTCAAATAGAATTAGAAATCAACATCTACACTTAAATAAATGCATCTAATGTAAGCATTCAAATAGAATTAGAAATCAACATCTAGATTTAAATCAATGCATCTAGTGCAAGTAATCAAATAGGATTAGAAATAAAAATATGCATTGAAAGCAATGCATATAGTGCAAGCAATCAAATAAGATTGGGAATTGACAACTACTCTTAAATCAATGCATTCTATATAATCAATAAAATAGGATTAGGAATCAACATCTACAGTAAAATCACTACATGTATTTCAATGAATAACCTTGTATCTCCCCATATCTCTCTCTTTCTTTACCCCCCTTTCTCTCTATGTCTATCCCTCTCTCCCTCCTGTTAGCACCTAAATCTACCTTAGCCTGAAGGAAGGCAAAATTCAGGGTAACCACAAACCATGCTCAGTTTGGTAGCTAGCCCTACCAGAACAGGAGAGGGCTCTCTTCGTGTCACGCTCAGTGAATAAATAAACGATATGGTCTGAGGTGACTTACAGTGAATATTTATTTTAGGCTAGGTAAATAAATATGGAAACAAGAAGCGATTTTTTATAAATGACTAAGTTTCTGGGATATATGGGACCAACGAATAGTATGAGCAGAGAATTTAACACAAAGGCACATATTACTTCATGAGGCAAGACAGACGGAAAGTCTAGCAATTAAATTTGAAATAATGCGGAATGGAAATAAGTTTAGGAGGGTGAAAAGGGCATAAACACATGAAACCTTTTCAACAGAAGAAGAACACATAACGTGAAACTTTCCCACAGGCAGAGCAATAAACATGAATTCTACCTTATCTTACTTAGAATACCTTATCTTACTTAGAAAATTTCACTAGAAATGAATATGAATGAACTGTGAAACATAACAAACTACATATGAAACATAAAGAGAAGACATTTGCTACACTCACACCACATGAATCTCATGAACCAGAGCCGCTGCCTTTCATTAATTCTCTGTCAAAATATACAATGAAGAACTGAGTTTCTCTCCCATACTCTCCCAGAAATTACAACCAACCCTTTGCAAATGGTTTTACATGCAATAAATAGACTTTTCCATTGTGAAATGGAAAGACCCACAGTTGGGGAGTTTTTCGAATCATTACAAACTGGAAATGGAAAGCCAACCATTAGTGACAGGTGCAACATTACAAAAATGACAAATGGCTTGGGTGACTGCTCGCCTTCCTTTGCCACTTGGATAGAAGCCAACCTTTAGTGAAAATACTTTTTAAAATTTGCCTTAGGTGCCGAGAAAAAGGTAGTGTAAATGAGTGGGCCCACTTGGAGAAAGTCGCGAATCGAAATGTCGCGGAGTAGAAGTGATTTTGGCCTTTGGCTCTCTGTGCGTCACGCCCAAAACTATATGCACTGCGCCACTTCGGAGGTGATTTTGAGGAACCTGCTAAAGTCCAAAGTGTGCCCAAGTGTGCTTGTTAGAAATACCTACCTGTCTACTTTCCAACCCAAGTAGAATTTTTGAATTTGGTGCTCATTTGCCCCTCCAAAACTTCAATCTCCCAAGACTGCTTCCTGTGTGTCAAAATAAGGGCAGAGAGGTCATTTTTTAAGTGTTTTTGACCTCCTGGGGACTCAAAACTTGCCCAAAATTCTTGGCCATGCACCATCAGTCATGATTTTTCATGCTAAATCCAAAAATGCAAACCTTTCTTGATTTGGAGCTCCCTATCATAAGTGTCGCGGCAGTGGCGCGGCGCACAGTGAGAAAAACCCTATTTTGTGCACAAAAAATTGTCAAATGACCAAAATTGTCCCAAATTTTTTGAAATTGGGGCTGGAGATCCTCTATGAAGTGCTATGTTGGGCCACATAGGCTTCAGGCAAGATTCAGAGCCGATATTGCTCTTTTTGCCTCTTTTGTCTTTTTGTCACTTTCCTCAATTTCGCCTTCAAACTCCTTATCCGAGCCTTTGAACTCATGTTCTATGCCCTGTAGTGATAAACCATCTGCCTCAATAATGTTTTGTCCTTTTCAGCCTTCTCTAGCAGTCTCTCAAGGTGGATGTTGATCTGCTCAAGCCAAGACACTCGGTCATTGTTAATCTCTTGCTCGAACGGAGTGAGCTCAATCCTCCTATGTTGGGTAGCTTGGTGATTCTCGCGAATGTTTTGCAGCTCCATGATCTCATGCTGGTCTTTGAGATATTTGTTCCTCTACTCCAAATACCTGATAATCCACTTAGCTCTCTCCAAATTGAGAGACAAGGTTTGGATCTCTGTTTGCTGCTCCTGGATGGTCCTCCTAAGTTTGGGACTCTCCACATCTGTATCATCATCATGAATGAGGATGAAGTCGGTCTCTTGTTCACCTGATGGCCCCTCGTCATGCATGGGCCTCTTGCCCTTGTCCTGTACCTGTGTTACCGATGTTGGAAGTGAGGTTCCTTCCACCCCGGGTGGAGATAACACTCACTTTGCAGCTGCAAACAAATGTCTTCTGCCTCTCTGATAGGTGATGAATACTTGCATAGTAGTGGTCTCATGGCACTCATACTGATGAGAAGGACCACCTATCTCATGTTAAACCTCTGATAATACCTGTGAGGTGCTGAAGAGGTCATGGGAGATGAAATCATCCCAAGTAATGCCCTGCAATCCCAGCTGATGAACCACCAAAATCTTATAAAGCAAATGATAAACACTGTTAAGTTGCTGTTGAGGGGTTTTGCTGCAGAAGGGTTCATCATCCTATGTCCACAAATGAAATAGGACTTCATCATCCATACCCTGGTAAAGTGCATGAGCAACCTGATGTGATAGGCATATAAACGAGAGAACCTCCCCTCACATCAGAAATGTATCATGATCAACTTCATGAGTGAACCATACTCATCTTTCAAATATCGGAATGGAAAGACTCTTTTGAGCTGCCTCAAGAAACTGGCCTTAATATATGGCTCATAATGCCACCGATCAACCTTCTGTTTCTTGTGCCATCGTTCTCCAATGTTCGGTATGCCGGTTGCTAATGAGACAGTTTCAGGTGTCAGTGCGAAGGTGACACCGGCCAAGATAGAGTGATCTCCATGTAAGTGAAGCACAAAAAGATGAGCCAACTCATGATGAACTCAAACACTAGCCACCTTTCGACAAAACTCCAAACATGACAAATGTTGGAAACATGACATAGCAAGAGGGCAGGCCTGCAATTCTGTGAGGGTTGTTGGCTCATCCCTAACATGTTTGCCACTTTTATGATGTCTTCGGGGAGCCTGTTCTTCTGAGGATGAATCACTTTGGGTTTCCATTTCATACTTCGATGAATGCTTAGATGCCATGACTGCTGTATATGGACTGCCCTTTGTTGTATGAAACTATGTGTTGTTATGAACTCTTCCACCAAGGGGAACAATGCAAAAAGGGAGTGTTAGGAAGGGGAATAATACGATAGGATTAGGGGTTGGGGGGGGTGTGGGGGGAATATTTTTTAGGGACATGTTGGAGGGTTTGGGGATTTTATAAGGTAGGGTTTTGGGGTTTTATATTGGCAAGTGAGTGGAGGGGATAGGGAATATGGGTTTAGTAATGTTTTGGGGTAGGGAAAGATGGGAAAAACGGAATAGGGGGGAAGGGAACAATGGAAAGAAGGGAAAAAATGAAAGGTGAAAGGGAGGAGCAATCTTGGTATCAACATAACAAATTTGCAACCCTAAGAGCAATGGCTTTGATGATTTCAAGTGGTAAGGTTTAGGTGTTTGTATTGCAATTATACATGGCCATAAACCACCATCATGTTCACAAAAACATATGAGCAACCGAGATGTTGACTCTACCTGTCAATTGAAAGGGATTCAAAGCTATTTGTTGCAAATTTGGAACAAAACCGGGCCTTTGTGGGTGTGCAGAGCGCCCCTCTGCCTGTGTGCTGCGTCCTTTGTGTGCACCGCACCCGTGTTAATTTAACACTCTGTGGTAGCGCCCAGTGCGCCACGCTCCCTCTATGTGCCACGCCTTGTGAAAAAACCTCCAACCTCACTCAAAACGCGAGATTGCTCTCTTAATTACCTTGAAATGCTTTCTGTCTCTTGGTGTGCAAAATGACATTTTTCCTTGCGGAAACTCTATATAAAGGCATTTGGAGTCATGGGTTTGATTTTTGTTTCTTCAAAACCCACTTTGCTAATGTTTTATTTTGGCACTTTTTCCCTGATTTAATGCAACTTTGTATTTCACTTTTCCCTTTGAATTTTTAGCTAAAATGATGAAATTTTTGGCACTTTTTTGCAAGGGTTGTTGACATGGCATTTGGCCAAGGAAACCATGACTGCTCCTGAAGAGATCAACCAAATTTTTTTTTGAAAATTATCACAAATGACACATTGTTTGACTTTTATTCAAACCAGAGTTTTGAAGAACAGTCGTAATCTGTCAACATGACGATGAAAATATCTAAATTACAACTTTGTAAGGGTCTCCCTCTGGCCTGCATGGCTTTATTGGACATGTTTGAAGACCAATTTATCTAATCCCTAGACATAATGACTAAAAATGACTCTTGTCCATTAAAAGATCAAACATTGACTGTCATGGACTTTAGTGAACATTGATGAAAAGACCTAAGCCAGCAGGTGCCAAACATGAGGGAAAATGACTGACAAAACCTTTCCGTTAGATTATGGCATGCCCCTAGCGGAATGCAACTAAGTGGATGGAGCGAGACACCTAAAAATGAAATGCAGAAAGAGTTTGGATCCCTGACGGAGGACTGACAAGACCGACTCTAACATTGGCTCCAATGGGGGATGGTAGCTCCTTGGAGGTGCCAAGAATAGCAGATCTCTGGAAGAGCTAGACAGTGCCTTCATCCATTGGGCTATGGAGTCATTATTTCGACAAACAACACAAGACTCTAACTCATTTATGAAACTAAAATGACCAAAAAATTGACTCAAATTTGATATTGAAATGACTTGAAGACTAAGTTGACAAACTCTAACCAAATTGAAATAAAATGGTATTTACAGTGACAGTGGAAGCAACATCAATAACTCAGAAATGGTACCATTTGAGCAGCCGACCATTGATCGGCCCTCCTGGACAATCTTACCCGTTCATTTCCTTCAGAAGAAAGGCATTCTGACCCCGATATGCTACAATCTTGAAGGGACCTTTATAGAGATCCTCGAACTTACCGTGCTTACCTTTTTCCTCATTTCTTACATCCCACTTCAACACCACATCATCCAACTGAAATTTGTTCGCCTTTGCTTTTCTTTCATAAATTTTCTTAATCTTCTCCTACAACTTGGATGTGTTCTGGAAGGCTTCTTCTCTGGTCTGCTGCAAGTGGACCATTTGATTCATCCTTCTCTGCATAGGATCGTCTTCACTGTCATCCTCCTGAAGAAGTTTGACTACTGGGGCTGCGAGAGAGGTGGGAAACATTGTATCAACTCCATAAACAAGCTCAAATGGGGACGTACCAATGGATTTCTTCTGACTGACCTAATCTGCCCAAAGCGCATTGACCAACCTCTTATGCCAGCTCTTCTTGTTTATTTCTAGCAGCTTCTTAATGATGTTGACCAATGATTTATTAGAAGATTCTGCCAATCCATTTCCTTGCGGATGATAGGAAGTTGAGTGACCCAAAATGATGTGATATTTATGAAAAAACTCTACCATCCTTTTTGATTTGAAAGTTGTTGTGTTATCAGTGATTAACTTATTCGGGCAACCAAAGTGAGACAAGATGTTATTTTCAAGGATCGAAATAATTACCCCATCTGTAGCTTGTCTGGTGGGAATTGCTTTGATCCATTTCATGAAATAATCTATCTCTGTGAGGATCCATCTATGCTGACCAGAAGAAGCAGGATGAATTTCACCAATGAAATCCAACCCCCATTGGTGAAAAGGGGCACTCACCTCAATGGGCTTAAGTGGCAAAGGCTGTAATTTCTGCCTTCCTTCGAAAATCTGACACTTATGGCAGCTCTTGAGCATCTTATATACATCAGCAAACAATGTCTGCCAATAGTATCTCGCTCTCAGGACTTTATTTGCTGTTGATTTCCAAAAAAGGTGACCACCACAGTCTCCATCGTGGCAATCCTCCATGACCTTCTTTGCTTCTTTTTCCACCAAGAAATTTAATAGAATGCCACCGAGATCTTTCCAATATAGTGCAGAATTTAGAATGCAAAACTTCGCAGCATTCAATTTGAGTCTTCTAGCTTTGTTTCTAGTCATGCTGGGTGGTGGTGACAAATTTTTAAGCACATATATGATATTTGAATACCATGGAGAAAGAGCAAACATTTCAGATACCTAAATTGATGATCCTTTCTCATTCTCATCAGACATAGCAGCAATCAGATTTTTGTCTAAAGCGTGCAAGTTTGACTTGGCCATTAACTTTGCCAATCCCTGTCCTTTAACAAGCTTTGTGGGCTTTATTTCCACATCATATTCCAACAAAGCTGCAATCCAATTGCCTCGTCTTCCTTCCGGGTTTGTCTGAACTAAAACATCTTTGACAGCAGTGTTAGGAACATAAGCCAAAATATGAGAATGCAAAATATATACCCGAAAATCTTTCAATGCTTTCACAAGTGCAAGGGCTTGCTTCTCAATGATGTTGTATTTTAAGGTTGCATCTCTTATAGCTTTCCTAAAGAAAGCAATTGGTCTTTCATGATCATCTCTTTTTTTCAATAACATAGCTGCCATAGTATGCTCCAAAGCGA
Source organism: Pinus taeda (assembly GCA_000404065.3). Taxonomy (NCBI): domain Eukaryota; kingdom Viridiplantae; phylum Streptophyta; class Pinopsida; order Pinales; family Pinaceae; genus Pinus; species Pinus taeda. The sequence goes on along the minus strand of APFE031552221.1, from coordinate 77,447 downwards.
ATGAAAACAATATGAAATCCTGAGTGTAGTCCGGGTTGACTAGAACTGGAGCTAAAGAAAGAACCAATTTGACTAAATTGAAAGATTTTACAGCCTCCTCCATCCATTTCACTTGGTTCTCCTTCTTAAGCATGTTTGTAATCTCTCTTAGGTGTTCTGCAAGATTAGGTACAAAGTGGCGTAGAAAATTCATTTTACCATTGAAAGATTGAATCTCTTTCTTATTCCGGGGTAGATCGATTTGCTGAATCGCTTGTATACATGCTGGGTCAATACAAATGCCATCTTTTGAGATAATGTGCCAGAGTAGTCTGCCTTCCTCCATGGCGAACAAGCTCTTTCTCGGATTCAGTGATAGGCCATATTTTCTGCACTTTTGAAAGATAGTTTTTAGGTGGTACATGTGTTCTTCATCATATTTGGAAAACACTGTCAAATCATCCAGGTACACAACCAAAAAGACATCCTTCTCATTTGCGAAAGCCAAGTCCATTGCACGTTGAAATGTGGCACCCGCGTTCTTCAAACCGAAAGGCATTTTAGCGTAATGAAAAGTTCCCCACGGAGTGGTGAATGTTGTCTTGTCTTGGTCATCTTCATGGACAAAAACTTGGTTATATCTAGAATAACCATCAAGTAGTGACATAGGATATGCTCCCACTACTCGCTGAAGTATATGGTCCATTTTGGGCAGTGGATGGTTATCTTTCAATGAAACTTTATTGAGATTTCTAAAATCAATGCACAAGCGAATCTCACCTATCTTCTTTTGTACGGGCACCAAATTAGAGATCCAATCTGAAAATCTAATGGGAACAATGATCCCTAATTTGTACAACCTGTTTATCTCCTTTTCAATTGATGGCAGCAGCTTTAGATTTAGCCTTCTTAACTTTGGTCTGAAAGGTTTTTGATTGGGCTTAATTGTTATAGTGTGTTGAATTATATTGGTATCATATGTCTTTAAGTCGGAATAGTCCCAAGCAAACACATCGGCAAATGAAGACAACAAAATGATATATTTGTCCTTTATTTTTGGTGGCAATGCTTTAGACAGTTTTACCATTTTAGGATTAGCAGCGATTCCGACACTGGCCTCTTCCACACCCTTCTCTGTTGGCTGCAATGTTGGTTTGTGGGCTACATCATCTTGATCAAAGAGTTCTTCTAAAGGTATCAAACCTTTAAGAATAACGTTTTTTTTTAGTTGCAACACGTCCATTTCATTGATCTGCGCACCATCTTTACCATTATCTTTACCATCGTCATTTTCTACATCAATTGAGGTTTCTTTGAACTTACCTTTGTTTTGCAGAAAATCATCAATATCCTCATCATCTTGGATAACTTTCCAATATCTCTAATTGTCCGGGACGGTCAGACGGTGCTTGACATGGATTTCAAATTTATTACTAGAGTTCATTGGGATCTTCAAACTACTTGTTGCCTTAGCAAGAGCAGCGACAATGCTATTTTGTATACAAGGCACACGTGTCAAGGTATATTCTAAAGATAATTTTAGGATGTCTATAACTGCATTACGGTAAGCCCGCATTCGAGGATGCTTTGCTTGATACTCGCCTCTGAGCTGCTTAATCACACATTCGGAGTCGCCATATACTGCAATCCTCTTAGCATTCAGCTTTCTTAGAATTTTTAGGCTAGCAATCAGAGCTTCATACTCAGCTTCATTGTTTGAACAATCAAAAGCCAACTTGTAAGAGCATACATGCACGTTACTAGACACTTTGTTCGGGGCGAAGAAAGGACTGAGTACCCAAATGCCAATTCCAGCGCCATCATTTCCCATTGCTCCATCGAAATCCATGGTCCACAAACCTTCTTCCTCTTCTTGTAAGTGCTGAAATTCTATTTTTCGTGCTTTGTCTGCTTGCTATCCATTACTTTCAGCTGAGTGCTCAACGGTGTTCTGTTGTTCTTGTCCTTCTCTCTTTAAAACTACTCTGAAATTTTCTGTTATTTCTAGAATATCATCTGCTTCTACTAACTGACTATCAATATCATTGAAACTATCAGAATACTAAACAAAAGACCCTAAATCTATATGTACATAATTAATTGGATGATATATTGGTTTCTCCTTGCTTGTAATCATGTATTTCATTTTTTGTTCCTGATACAATTTCCTCATTTGGCCAAACACTGGAATCATTGCATAGGAGAAATCTAGTTGCAATGTCCCTTTCAATTTTGCTAACCAAGACTTGGAAAGAAGCATGCCAAAGTTGGGAGGAATATCTGCTACAAAAATATCCATCAAAACGTTCTTCCTTGGGAGTTGATCCAGACTCACAACCAAGTCTTTGATGAGCCCGATACATCTTACTCTGCTAGAATCAAATGAATAGAGATCATGGTATTGCCGGGTGATGTCCAGACCCAGCTTATCCATGATAGCCTTGGGCATGAGATTGTGAGAATCTCCGGAATCGAACATGGAATTATGTAACACAAAATCATGCAATCTTAAATTGATATAAAAAGGTGGCACATCACTATCAGGAGAATCACCATTTGATGCTGGCCTAAAAATCATTTTGGGTTGATCATCTTCGACATTCACCATGTCAGACATTGGGTCAAAATTCAAAATTTTGGACACTTGACTTCTATAACTGTTGTTCCTCATTATTTTAGTCAAGGGAATGGATACCTTCAATTTAGAGATTTCATTCTCTAAATTAAAAGAGGGAATATTTTCTACCTCTTTGACTGGGATTTCTTTCCTTTCCTTTTCTTTTGATGCAATTAGCTAATTTGATTTTTCTGCTGATGATGATTTGCTTCTATTCGGATCAACCGCCTCCTTTCCTTTCCTTTGTGCAACTGATGAATGATTCTTTAATGTCTCACCGTCCTTCCTCTTCTGAATTGGTTTAACCGGCATGTCTCTGTTTCTAAGTGAATATCGTTGCTGCTGGGCAGACAGAGCATTCATATAGCCTCTTTGGTACTCATCTGATTCTTCCTCTAAAACGGTGTTATTTGCTAGAATAGAATCTGTATCTTTGTGTACAGCTCAACTTTCTGCATACTCCTCATCCTCAGTAATATAAATAGGAAAATCATCAGGAGTAAAGAAGTGGTTTTCTTCACCTATTATATTCCCGTCCTCATCTGACTCCGGTCCATGCAAAAAATTTTATTGCAAAGGTGGTTATACTGGCTGTTGTGCTGTCTACTCTTGGGCTCGCTGATTTCTCTGCCTTATTCTATATTGTGGCTGTTGCTGGCCATGAAAGTTAGGATTTCTAACTTGTGGCTCAGGTTTCTCAAGTTTCACCCTTTCAAGCATTTGCTCTACCTTCTGGAGTAATTGATCTGCCGAGGAAGATTCTTCTTTTACGGTGACCTTCTTCTCTACCTTTCCTCTAGCCCTCTTGATCAATAGGTTTACTTCAACGCTAACCGCGATCTTCAGCATGTCTTCCATTGTGGCCAGTTCTCTCTCTCTTAATTGATAAGCCATGTCAGCATCAAAACCATCTAGAAACTTCACCATGGATAGCCCCACAGGTGGCCTTAGATGATCGAGAATTTCAATATAAACATAATTGAATCTAATGCAGTAGTCTTGGGCCGACTCACTAGCGTTTCGTTTGATTTGCTCATATTCCTCCAGAATTTGGAGAGGATTCTTTTTCACTTCCCAATGGCCTAAAAATTGTCTTTTTAGGTCGGCCAAGGTAGTGATACGTGCAGCTGGAAAACCTCTGAACCATTTCCTCACTTCACTTGCAAATGTCTGTACAAAGAGTCTCATTACCACATTCTCCGCATTGATCTCGTGAAGTTCACAGAAATCTGCCATTCTATCCACGCGTTGCTGAGCGGTAATGTTGTTAGGAGTGCCATCAAAAAACAAGATTTTTCTTTGATAATCTGCAGGCATATCATCTAAAACTTGAGGCAGGACAAGAGGCACAAAACAAGTGGCCATCAATCTTGGTGGGTTTTGCCTTGGAGGTGTTGGAGGAGTGTGCGTAGTTTGTAGAGGGCTAACAATTGGAGTTTGAAGCTGTGCCACAATGTAATTATCAATTGACCGGTTAGCTATTTCAGTTTCCAAGTCTACAAGAAACTGTGGATTGAGGACAGTAGAGTCAACCGCCCTTTCAGATTTGGTCTGGAACAATGTTATTTCAAACTGCTCATCAAAATCTAGCTCTTCAAGATATTCAAAAATGTCAGGAAATGAATGGGATTTAGACACGGGAGATATAGAGCTCTCTTGACGATGAAGTCTTGGAATCAAATTGGGATTTTCATAGATGTGCGAAGGATCTGGATCTGGATTAGCTCTAGTATATCTTCTAGAAGCCAGCGTGTTATTAAGAAAAATCAAAAGGACACGACCAACTCACTCAGCCTATCAAATTCTAAACTTATCATCCGGAAGCTTAGAATTATCAAGAAGTAAGGGGTGCAATATGGTTCCCTGGTGGAGTCACCACTATGTTAGCACCTAAATCTGCCTTAGGCTAAAGGAAGGCAAAATTCAGGGTAACCACAAACCACGCTTAGTTTGGTAGCTAGCCCTACTAGAACATGAGAGGGCTCTCTCCGTGTCATGCTCAGTGAATAAATAAAGAATATGGTCTGAGGTGACTTACAGTGAATATTGATTTTAGGTTAGGTAAATAAATATGGAAACAAGAAGCAATTTTTTATAAATGACTGAGTTTCTGGGATATATGGGACCAACAAACATTATGAGTAGAGAATTTAACACAAAGGCACATATTACTTCATGAGGCAAGACAGGTGGAAAGTCTAGCAATTAAATTTGAAATAATGTGGAATGGAAAGATGTTTAGGAGGGTGAAAAGTGCAAAAACACATGAAACCTTTTCAACAGAAGAAGAACACATAACGTGAAACTTTCCCATAGGCAGAGCAATAAACATGAATTCTACCTTATCCTAGAAAATTTCACTGGAAATGAATATGAAAGAACTATGAAACATAATGAACTACATATGAAAGATAAAGAGAACACATTTGCTACACTCAAACCACATGAATCTCATGAACCAGAGCCGCTGCCTTTCATTAATTCTTTGTCAAAATATACAATGAAGAAATGATTTTCTCTCCCACAGTCTCCTAGAAATTACAACCAACCCTTTGCAAATGGTTTTACATGCAATAAATAGAATTTTACATTGGGAAATGGAACGACCCATAGTTGGGGAGTTTTTCAAATCATTACAAACTGGAAATGGAAATCCAACCATTAGTGACAGGTGCAGCATTACAAAAATTACAAATGGCTTGGGTGACTGCTTGCCTTCCTTTGCCACTTGGATAGAAGCCAACCTTTAGTGAAAATACTTTTTAAACTTTGCCTTAGGTGCCAAGAAAAAGGTAGTGTAAATGAGCGGGCCCACTTGGAGAAAGTTGCGAATCAAAATGTCGTGGAGCGGAAGTGATTTTGGCCTTTGGGTCTTTGTGCACCGCGCCCAAAACTATATGCGCCACATCACTTGGAAGGAAATTGTGAGGTACTTTCCGAAGTCCAAATTGTGCCCAAGTGTGTTTGTTAGAAAGCACTACCTATCTACTTTCCAACGTAAGTGGAATTTTTGAATTTAGTGCTCATTTGCCCCTCCAAAACTTCAATCTCCCAAGACTGCTTCCTGTGTGTCAAAATAGGGGTAGAGAGGTTATTTTTTGAGTGCTTTTGACCTCGTGGGGACTCAAAACTTGCCCAAACTTCTTGGCCATGAACCAGAAGTCGTGATTTTTAGTGATGAATCCAAAAATGCAAACCTTTATTGATTTGGAGCTCCCTATCATAAGCGTTGTGGCAGTGGCGCAGCGCACAGGGAGAAAAACCTTGTTTTGTGCACAAAAATTTGTCAAATGACCAAAATTGTCCCAAATTTTTTGAAATTTGGGCTGGAGATCCTCTATGAAGTGCTATGATGGGCCACATAGGCTTCAGGCAAGATTCGGAGCCGATATTCCTCTTTTTGCCTCTTTTGTCTTTTTATCACTTTCCTCAATTTCGCCTTCAAACTCCTTATCCGAGCCTTTGAACTCATGTTCCGTGTCCTGTAGTGATAAACCATCCGCCTCAATAATGTTTTGTCCTTGTCGTCCTTCTCTAGCAGTCTCTCAAGGTGGATGTTGATTCGCTCGAGCCAAGACTCTCAGTCATTGTTAATCTCTTGCTCTAATGGAGTGAGCGTAATCCTCCTATGTTGGGCAGCTTGGCGATTCTCGTGGATGTTTTGTAGCTCCATGATCTCATGCTGGTCTTCGAGCTATTTTTTCCTCTATTCCAAATACCTCATAATCCACTCAGCCCTCTCCAAATTGAGAGACAAGGCTTGGATTTCCTTTTTCTACTCCTGGATGGTCCTCCTAAGTTTGGCACTCTCCACATCTATATCATCATCATGAATGAGGATGAAGTTGGCCTCTTATTCACTTGATGGCCACTCATCATGCATGGGCCTCTTACCCTTGTCCAGTACCTTTCTTGCTGATGTTGGAAGCGAGGCCCCTTCCACCCCGGGTGGAGATAACACTCGCTTTGTAGCTGCAAACAAATGTCTACTGCCTCTCTAATAGATGATGAATACTGGCATAGTAGTGGTCTCATGCCGCTCATACTAATGAGAAGTGTTGAAGAGGTCACGGGAGATGAAATCATCCCAAGTAATGCCTTGCAATCCCAATTGATGAACCACCAAAATCTTAATAGGAGCAAAGTGATAAACACTGTTAAGTTGCTGCTGAGGGGTTTTGTGCTGCATGAAGGTGTTCATCCTCTTTATGTTCCTACAAATGAAATATGGGATGTTCATCATCTGTACCCTCGTAAAGTGCATGAGCAACTTGATGTGATAGGCATATAAATGAGAGAACCTTGTTAAGAAATTATTCAGAGAAAATAAATTAATACTGAGATTTACCGAGATAAAAAATAACCAGCGATAAACACAACACATAAACACACATGTTTATCCGGGAAAACCCCAAATCCGGGGAAAAACCCAACCATAATGAAATTTCATTATCCTTGGCCAAAACTCTGGCCAATCCAACCAAGTGAGCCTTCACCGCTCACCTCCAATCCAACCAAGTGAGCCTTCACCGCTCACCTCTAGGTATTACATTACAATGAAGTCCTTCCAGCCTTTTATAAACTCCATTATATATAATATCGTGGGCAAAATACTATGGGTGCACAATACCATGTGCCCCAAAACCATAACTATTTAACCTAGTCAACTTTGAGTCTATCATGAGTCAAGTTTACCTAACAATTCCCCCCTTAAACTTGACTTGGGGTTCCTTGACTAACTCCAGCCAAACCTGCTAAGTGAGACAATCCCCCTCACTCTAGCTCTTACACCCGTCAGAGTTTTTACCCGGGGTATTGTTAACCCGACATCCCCTTATCACCTAGGTCTAACCCAGAATTTACCGGTGATCACCGAGGGGTACACATGCCTTACCAGGTCTTATAGTAGTATGCCCATTTACATGCAATAATTTTGACTTCATTATTTTTTTTTTTTAGTTTATTGCTGCTGCGATTCTGATCCATCCTCTCTCAATCTGATTTTCTCAAAAAATTTTATCAAATCGCTCCAACTGCGAGCCCGACAAGAACCTCGTAGATTCCAACACCGGTAGCCTCATGTAGTAGAAAACGAAAAATTTCGAAGCCACATGAACAATTTTCTTTTGCTGACCAAAGGTATCTCTCAACCTTCTTTAAATAGTCACATGAATCCTGAACAATTCATCAGCATGTTCGAAATCGGTAAATATTGCAAATGCACTGCGATCCCTGGACGTTACGACACTATCTTCCGCACATTCTCCTCGAGGTTCTTCCGTGTACGATTGTTCCACCATTATTTTCAAACCCAGATTTGTAAAAAAGGTTGCATTGATCTCATCAGACACTATAAACCCCAGGCATCAAAGAATCCCTTTGAAGCCAATATCTGGCTCCGATACCACTTGTAAGGACTCTGGACACCACATATCTCCACAATGGTATGATATTGTCCACTTTGGGCCTAAGCCCTCATGGATTTGCTTTTGGACTTACCCCAAAAGGCCTCATACCAATGGAGATATTTGTCCACCCTTATATACCCATGATCTCCCGCTTCTAGTCAATGTGGGACTTTGGTCATATACCCAACAATCCTCCGCTCACTTCAGAAATATTTCATGATCAACTTCATGAGTGGACCATATTCATCTTTCAAATATTAGAATGGAAAGACTCTTTTGAGCTGCCTCAAGAAACTGGCCTTAATGTATGGCTCATAATGCTGTCGATCAACCTTTGGTTTCTTGTACCATGGTTCTGCAATGTTCGGTATGCCGGTTGCTAATGAGATAGTTTTAGGTGTCAGTGTGAAGGTGACACCGGCTAACATGGAGTGATCTCCATGTAAGTGAAGCACAAAAAGATAGGCCAACTCATGATGAACTCGAACACTAGCCACCTTTTGACAAAAATCCAAACATGACAAATGTTGGAAACATGACATAGCAAGAGGGCATGCCTGCAATTCTGTGAGGGTGGTTGGCTCATCCCTAACATGTTTGCCACTTTTATGATGTCTCCAGGGAGCCTGTTCTTTCGAGGATGAATCACTTTGGGTTTCCATTTCATACTCCGATGAATGCTCAGATGTCATGACTGTTGTATATGGACTTTGCTTGGACTGCCCTTTGATGATGTATGAAACTATGTGTTGTTATGAAATCTGCCACCAAGGGAAACAATGCAGAAAGGGAGTGTTAGGAAGGGGAATAATATGATGAGATTAGGGGTTATGGGGGGGGGGGGGAGTTTTGTTTAGCGACATGTAGGAGGTTTGGGGATTTTATAAGGTAGGGTTTTGGGGTTTTATATTGACAAATGAGTGGAGGGGATAGGGAATAGGGGTTTAGTAATGTTTTAGGGTAGGGAAATATGGGAAAAATGGAATAGGGGGAAGGGAACAATGGAAAGAAGGGGAAAAATGAAAGGTGAAAGGGAGGAGGAACCTTGGTATCAACACAACAAATTTGCAACCCTAAGAGCAATGGCTTTGATTATTTCAAGTGGTAGGGTTTAGGCGTTATTACTGCGACTATACACGGCCATAAACCACCATCATATTCACAAAAACATATGAGTAACCGAGATGTCGACCCTACCTCTCAATTGGAAGGGATTCAAAGCGATTTGTTGCAAATTTGGAACAAAACTGGGCCTTTATGGGTGTGCGCCACGCCCCTCTGCCTGTGCGTCGCATCCTTTGTGTGTGCCGCACACGTGTTAATTTAACACTACGCGTAGCACCCAGTGCACCGCGCTCCCTCTGTGCGCCGCGCCTCTCTATTTGTGCATCGCGCCTTGTGAAAACACCTCCAACCTCACTCAAAACGCGAGCTTGCTCTCTCAATTACCTTGAAATGCTTTCTCTCTATCCTTGGTGTGCAAAATGACATTGTTCCTTGTGGAAACTCTATATAAAGGCATTTGGAGTCATGGGTTTGATTTTTGTTTCTTCAAAACACACTTTGCTAATGTTTTGTTTTGGCACTTTTTCCCTGATTTAATGCAACTTTGTATTTCACTTTTCCCTTTGAATTTTTAGGTAAAATGATGAAATTTTTGACACTTTTTTGCAGGGGTTGTTGACATGGCATTTCGCCAAGGAAACCATGTCTGCGCCTAAAGAGATCAACCGGAAAATTTTTGAAAATTATCACAAATGATACACTGTTTGACTTTTCTTCAAAACAAATTTTTAAAGAACAGTTGTAATCTATCAACATGACGATGAAAATCTTTAAATTACAACTTTGTAAGGGTCTCCCTCTGGCCTGCATGTTTTTATTGGACATGTTTGAAGACCAATTTATCTGATCCCTAGACCTAACGACTGAAAATGACTCTTGTCCATTAAAAGATCAAATATTGACTGTCATGGACTTTAGTGAACATTGATGAAAAGACCTAAGCCAGCAGGTGCCAGACATGAGGGGAAATGACTGACAAGAACTTTCCGTCAGATTATGGCATGCCCCTAGCGGAATGCAACTGAGTGGATGGAGCGAGACACCTAAAAATGAAATGCATAAAGAGTTTTGATCCCTGACGGAGGACTAACAAGACCGACTCTAACACCTCCCTCTCTCTCTTCTTCCCTCTTTCTCCCCCACCATCAATATCTCCCTCCATATCTCCTTACTAATCTCTTTATCTCACCCCCAAACACACATGCTATCTCTCTCCATATGTACCTATCTCTCCCTCCATCCCTTCTCTATCTCCCTCTTCTTCCCTCTCTCCCCCCTCTATCTATATTTTGATCTCCCTTAATCTCTCCTTCTTTGTTTCTATATCTAAAACCCTAAACATACACACTCTATCACCATATATATCTATCCCCTTTTTGTCCCCGCTCTCTCTCTTACATTTCCCTCTTTCTCTCTTCCCCTTCTCTCCATGTATCTCCTTCTATTTTTCTTCCCTCCCACTCTCCCCTCTCCCTCACTCTCTCTCCATATCTCCCTTGTCACTCCCTCTCTCTCTCTGCATCTTCTTTGTGCTATCCTTCTTCTTCCATCCCTCTCTCTCCCCTTCCAACTCGCTCCTCCACACCATACTCTCTCTCTCTCTCCACCCTCCAACTCTATCATTATATCCCCTTTACATTTGACATTTCATTTTACAATTTACATTTTACTTATATTACACTTATACAACTCCCCTATATGTTTGTGTGTGTGTGTGTGTTTATATCCGAACATTTAAAAATTGTTGACATACATTCCTACCTACATAACATTACTTACTTACAGTACACACATATCCCTTATACTAGGTTTTACAATGCCTCTTTGTGCAATTATGTCATGTTTAACTTATTTTATTTAGGGTTTGGATTGATCCATATGATAGTTGAATTTTATTTTTTTAATAATGCTTGTCTATTTTTCAAATAACTATTGGCTATAGTTTAATTAGAGATTAAATAGAATAGAAAATAATTTTCAAAGACGATGGTTGATGTCTAGAGATGATGTTATATCATTAAACTACACATTATGATCAGAACATGTTAATGCATAATGAACACTATTATATCATCTCAATAGAAAATAGTATGATGGTTATTTAACCCATAGGGTTATTTGTTCATAGCTACCAAATCTAACCATTATCCTTCAATTATGGAGGATTTAGCTTAATGATGAGGCTTTTACAAGTGTTCTCAATAAATCCATGCTATCTCATTAGATATTTTTCTGTCTATTAGTTGATTTCTCAAGTTGATTCGATGTTCTAGTTGATTACTTAATCCATTCAATTGATGGCCCTTCTAGTCAGCCATTATCTTCCACCCTGATAACTACTCAGGCGATTGCCTTGCAATGTGATAATTTCACATACTATGTAGTGTTAGTGAAACCCTTGACTAACTATGTCTACGACATACAGTAGTGATGAACCAACATAACCTTATGTTCCAACACCACCAGTGATCATAGCATCCAAGAGGTTTAGGAGGTGAAATTACATTTGCAGGGCACATCCCCCCATAATTATAGCTTCTTGGAGCCCCAGAAAACCACAAATATTGTTAAAATTAGCTTCCTCCAAAGGCTATGTAAAGATATCACTGAGCTTATCATAAATGTTGCAATAGATAGGAGTGACAATCTTATCTTAGAATAATTTTCATAGGATGTGAGTAAGAAGTTCGGTGTACTTCATCTTTCTTTGGGAAAAAGGGTTATTAGTGACTTAATTTTCACTTTTACTATCACAATAGATAATAATTGACGTCGTATATAAAATCCAATATCTCCAATAGTTGAAAAGCCAAAAATGACATTTTCCTTGCAATAAGAGCTCCACAATGCTTTGCTTTTGTAGTTGATAGTGAGATTATATATTTTTTATTACATGACAATCAATGGTCAACCATTGAAAAGAAACACATATATAGAAGTTGATTTTCTATCATCAATGTATGTCAACCTAATCAGAGTGGGTGAAGTTGATCAACGAATTTGAACTTCGATAATATTTGATACCAATGTGATAGGCACCTTTAAGATAACAAAAAAAAATATTTTGATATCTCCAATTACTTTCTTGGGGATCTTGCATAAATTGAGAAAGCACACTAACAATAAAAGAAATGCTAGGTTTATTGTGTGTCAAATATGTAAGACTACCAATGATCTATTGATAAAGGGAAGTATCATGGGGGCTTACTAGGGAATCAATACCATACCACGCGCATTCATATTGGGGGATATATATTGAGGACGAAATGACATGATATATTGAGCATATAATAGGGGGTAAAGTTTTTTTAATATTGGCGGATAAAAAATGGAGCTCAAAGTTAATGAAAATATATAAAGGGGTATAAAAAATGTTAAAAAAAAATAGATACCTACAATATCTAGTGAAAGTAGGGGTTATTTAAATTGTGAAGGTGTATTGGGTTCGTATTGGTAGATGGTTAAATATTGTGATTTTTAAAGGTATTTTCCAATACGTAGTCAAATTAAGAGTATTGCTTAGTATTGCATGAACGTATGTGATATGTTAGAGGTTCATTGTGTAAAGCCCTTGTGGAAAATATTGACTTTTGAAGAGGTACACTTGTTACTGACCCAAAAACCTAATAGATAGGTTGTAGCACATGATTTAGAGTTGACCATGTTGAATATTTTTAGTAGTTTTAATTCATATTTAGATTGATAGATGAGGAAACCATCAAATAATGGAAAATGTGAAGCCTAAAAAAACAAATGAAAAATACCGAGTTCAATCATTTTAAAGGTATCAACAAGTCGATTCTTAAATCTAAAAATCATTATTATATTAGTACTAGTGATAAGTAAGTAATCTACATAGACAACAACAACAATCAAGGTATCACGATGGAGATGTACTACATAAAAACCATGGTAAGATTCATAATGTTTGAACTCAAGATTAAGAAAGAATCGATCAATCTCAACACACCAATCCTAAGGAGCTTTCTCTAAATCATATAATGACTTTTGCAGTCAACAGATAAGATTGGAATCTATCACAAAACTAGGTCATTGCTACATGTAAATTTATTTGGATAAGTATCCCTAAAGAAAGTCAATTTTCACATTCAACGAATGAATTTTCCATCCAAAATGAATAGAAAGTGAACAAGTAAGTTGAGTATAGCTCATCTTTCCAACAGGGAAAATGGTTTTAGTGTAGATGATTCCTTTTTTTCTATGAGAAACCGTTGAAGGAATAAGTTGAATCACCATCGACCAATCCAAGGAGGAACACTAAAAGTCAATGCGCATATTATTCATCCTTTGGGAAAATGTTAAGGAGACATGTTTTTTTTTTAAATTCACGTTTGATAAAAAAAAATTATTCCTAGGGTTTTTAAATTAAAGGTGTTTTTGAAAAGGGTTTTTCTAAGGAGTAAGACATATGTTTGAAAGTTTTTTTCAAAAAGGTTTTTGTCAAAGGTTTTTTATTAAACAAAATAGAAGTGTATCATATAACGGATTATAAAGAGCTTAAAGAAAATTGGGGTTTTATTTTATTTGAAAAGGAGATATAAAAAAATATTATTTTTTTGGAAAATAATTGTTAGTTGAAATATTTCAAAGATTTGGTATGAATAGTAGCTTGTCGTGGACAATTTATTGAAGAGTCCATACAGAATATTGTAGAAGAAATAGTGAAAGATCATAGAGTGTTCCTTATAACGGTGTATTATTGAAAACCATAGTTTTTTTTGGCAATATGGAAAAAAGATTAGTTGGTAAGATTAGAGCTAAGGATGATCTCTTTGCATCAGAGGTTGAGACATTTAAATTTGAGAATGACAAAAAGAGTTTATGATATTAAGTAATGGTTTGTGGAGTTCAAGTGCATATCTGGAAACAACAATGAATTTGGTGAAGTTGAATTTTCTAATGAGCACATGCATGCTAGGATATCTCACCATAGGTTGGATGAATTTTTTTTTGATGTTAAATTTGATGAAGAACAATTAACTAGTGATGAGTGGTTGCACATGATGAAACATAAAGAACGTATTAATATGGTGTTATTTGATGAGATAAGTTCACTTGTGTCTAGAAGCCAAGTGGAAAACAACATATTTATAGAAGTAGATGTTTGTAAAGGAGTGAAAGATAAGATTGAGAAGGAAGCTCTCGATGTAGAACATAATGAATATATTTCAAACATTGATGTTGGGTGTGTAGAGTAAAAGAAAAAATAAACAATATTTGATGAAGAAAAAAATGTAGAAAAGGACATGGAATTTTGTAAAGACAAATAAGAAACAATTGAAACAATTTTTCATTAATGGAGTCAAGAAGAAATCAGATTCTTCTATCAGGAAATATGGTATAAAGAAGATCAAGAATATGAAGCACAACAAGCAAAGCAAATAGCATAGTTTCATGATGAAGAGTTGTGGCACCATCCCATGAGTGAAAGAATTTTTGAAGATGACATTGTAGAAGACATGATCATATTAATTTATAGAACAAATAAAGGAGAAATCAAAGAAAAAATGCAACAGTAACAAGTGAAGAAATATGGAGCCTACAACAAGAAAAATAAACATAGAAAGAAGCAGTTTCAATGATATAGATTTTGGAAGAACCAAAAAAGTAAAATGGAAATTTGTAAGAATTTTTGAGTCATTGTAAGCCTAGCTGAGACTTAGACTAGCAGGCATATTTAAGTAATGATTAAGTCATTTTTTTTTTTGTAAGCCTAGTAGGCATATTTCAGTCATGTTGATTCATGATTGAGTTATGTTGAGTAATAAGGTCATAATTGAGGGTGAGTGTTGGAAATTGTAATTACTCCTATGTGCATGTGATGCATGAAGTGAACGGCTGAGTTGAGTTGAGTTATGTCAAGTCCAATATTAGAAATTTGAGTTCACTCTATATTTGAAAACGTCAAATTTAGTAGGTGTTTACATGTTGAACTTAACATCAGTTGAACAATTTTTTACTACCTTGCGATATTAAGATGCCTCTCAATTAATTTTTTTTCCACGCATACTGCAGTTGCTAACCTTAGCTCTCTCGTGGATCTATGACCTTAGATTTGTTTCCAATTTGGTCGAAATACAAAAGAGGAAAACACACAAAATACAATTATATTCATAAAACTTCTCGCATCACATCTACCGATTTGCAACTCTAAGCTTTTCAGGATTCATGGATTTCACACATTACAATCACTCAATCACGAGTATATAAGGATCACACTTACTAAATATATAATCATGCAAATTGACTCAACTCTACGTAACTTGTTAATGCATGCTCACACTTAATTAGATTTCACTTAACTAAAATGTTCTCTTACTATTTCCAACATTAACAATGATTTTAAATTGACTCAACTCTACGTAACTTGTTAATGCATGCTCACACTTAATTAGATTTCACATAACTAAAATGTTCTCTTAATATTTCCAACATTAACAATGATTTTAACTTGTGGTAAGAATACTCGAAGCGTGACTATCGACATAACGGAGATAACAAAAATCCATAACCTGAGTTTTTCTGTAGCTTGGGAATGCTAGAGGCCCGCGACAAAGATAAAAATAGCTCAATCAATATATTCTGATAATTAATAATGAGGAAATTACAAGATATTTATACAATAAATAGTCTCAAGATAGGAATGCTATCTTAAACGTACAGTAGTGTGGTTGAGAGATTCTCTCAACCACACACTAAACTAGAGAAAACTAAATCCCTATAATGTAGGAACAAACTCCTCAAATGGAGAATTATAACCATAGACAAGTAGGAATTAATAATTTCCAACTCCCCCCCTTAATGACTACTTGTCATGATAGTCAAATCCACCACCATCAGGCGAATTGCATGTACAAAACCTCCACAAACACAATCTGCCGCCCTCGGACAGATCCATAATCTGCAAATTTGGCTTTTCCAATACAACCAAAGAATTGATCCGGTCTACCTCTCCTGCAAATCCACTTGAAGGTGAAGTGGCGCAATCCTGAATGGTAAACCCATGAGAAAATTATTAGGTTTGACGTCTCTATGAAGGAAGCATCTGGAATGCACAAATTCAATCCTGTTTATAATCTGATCTGCAAGCATGAGAATAGTCTTAAGAAAAAGCTTCCGACTACAGAAATTAAAGAGATCCTCAAGGCTCGGTCCAACAAGTCCATGACAAGGACATTATAGTCACCTTCCACCCCAAACCATCTTACATTTGCAATACCAGTTCCTCCTTGAAGA
The DNA here is from genome assembly GCA_000404065.3 of Pinus taeda. Taxonomy (NCBI): domain Eukaryota; kingdom Viridiplantae; phylum Streptophyta; class Pinopsida; order Pinales; family Pinaceae; genus Pinus; species Pinus taeda. Next base: position 61,121 of record APFE031552221.1, on the reverse strand, counting down.
AGCCTGTACAACTTGGCCTCATATACAGGTTGTGGATGCTTTGTCTTCACATTTTCCAGCTTGATGGCCACCTCCTTGTGCAAGCACTCGGTTCTTTATCACTGCTCTGCCCTTCTCTGGAATCGAAGAGTCTTCAGAGAATGCAATCGCCAAGCCTGTGGGCGAAATCGTGAAGAGAATGGAAGATCCAGGGGGAAATTCTGATCCTTGAATGCCTTTTTGAAATCTTCAATGGCCTCGGCTTCGGCCTTGCCATATATTCCTGCAGCCTCCTATGCTGCCTTGCAGCCCTCGGTGACCTTTTCAGAGTACTGAATTCCGGAGAGAGGTAAGATGAGTGTTACCCTCACGAATTTTTCATGATGGACTTCTCGATATAAACACCAATCGCTGTAAACGTGACAAATTTCCCCTCGATCACGAGCCCTCGAACACCAGCTCCTCCGAGAACGAGTTCCTTCCTGGATCCCATGGGCGCCACAGTATGAGGAAACATGACGCCTTCAACATCCATCCCACTGGCCACTGAACCCACCGTCAACGTCAACTGCTTGTATGATTCTACGCAGAGATTTCAGCTATGCATTGTATATATATCAGATTTCAACCATAAATATTCATTGTATATCCATCAGAGACTTGGTGCCTCTATCAAAACCCAACCAGTTTTTGTCACCCAGCAGAGAATTCTTATTGGGCAACCCCAAATCAATGCTAAAAACCGATCAGCAAGACACCCACGATAGGATCTTCATCCATTAGCCCAAATGAAATGGAGCCAAACGCCGAAACATGCTCACCAAATAGGGAATTCAGCCACATTTTCAATCTGGGATCCTCCCAATTCATTGCCAAACCTTCTCTAGGTACAGATAAGGCCTTTCCAGACCTTCATAGGCGGTATGAAGCTCAAGGGCAATGGATGGAACAATATACTTTACTGAAAATGCAATAAAAAAGACAATCTCCACTCATGTGACAGAGAGTTTGGCCTGGATCGAACCTTAAAAATTCTGGGAAATGGGCCAAACAGATAAAGGTATCAAATAATAAAAAGGTCATACCGCTGTATCCAATTGCATACAAATCTGTACTAACAGATGGGACCTCGGGACAAGTTCATGAAGTTCAGGAGTTTGGTGGCCTCCTGCTGCCTCCTCCACGGCAGTCCCAACGCCCTTCACACGGCAGTCCCAACGCCCTTCACATGGGTTGAAATTAGCATCGACCCGATCTGCCACCAGATCTCCCACAGGTGGACACAGAGCCACCACGCAGCCACACCACGCTTCCGCTGGATTGCGCAGTCAATCTGACCGCCAGACCTCTGCTGCCGATCTGCTGGGCAGTCCAGACATCGCCTTGCTGCCACGAGCGACAAGTCCCTCTGCGTGTCTTCGCTGCCACAACCTTACAGTTCTGTCAAACAGATATGATGGACAAATAAACATACACTACACTCTTCATTTTCCCTCAGCCCAGGAGGGGCCAGGCCCTCACAAGCTCTATTACCAAGATAAAAACAGCTCAATCAATATATTCTGATAATTAATAATGAGGAAATTACAAGATATTTATACAATCAATAGTCTCAAGATAGGAATGCTATCTTAGACGTACAGTAGTGTGGTTGAGAGATTCTCTCAACCACACACTAAACTAGAGAAAACTAAATCCCTATAATGTAGGAACAAACTCCTCAAATGGAGAATTATAACCATAGACAAGTAGGAATTAATAATTTCCAACTGGCAATAATATGGTGAAGATGATTTCGTTCAAAATATATTCCATAGAGACTAGATCCTCGCTACGAGTTACTGTATGTAATTCCATTTTTATGAGTCCATAAAAATAGAATTGATCAGCATTTATTCACAGACGATAACAATTGAAGGAAGGTTGAAGTAATGTGATTTCACATCAGGATGTGAAAGCTAATGATTTCCAGGTCGGTGACATGAATGATAACAAAGTCAGATAAAAACTCAGTTATCAACGTTTGGGAAGACGGAGGATGACAAACTTGGGAAATGTTTTTATAACAATAGAGTATTGTCATGTGTTTTGTAGGACATCGTGCATAAAATAAATAGCTACAATCGAATTTGCACAACGAGCCACTATGTAAATCCTTTATTTCCCACGCAATCGTTCAATGTATATTAATATTTATGTTGAATGCTCCTTTAGTTAGGTGACTTATAGAATTTTATAGTTTGAAAAGGGGAATTTTTTTGTGGAGTGAATATTTAATTTAGGGTGATGGTAGTTTTAGTTAACATATTTTCAAATATTTTTGAATCATTTGATGAAAATTTTTGTTGATTTTTATTGGTGAGGTAAAAATTTCTAATAAAATTTTTATCATTATCTAATAATAATAATGTTTTATTTTTTCTTAAATTAGTTTGATATTTATTTTTGGAACATGTTGACAAAGAATTAAGAGATACATGGAGTAGAGGATTGCTCTGGTCAATATTGCAAATTAGTTAAATAATTTTATATTGTAGACATCAATAATAAATGATGATAGGGAAACTCAACTAAACAGAACAAGGACACTTGGAGTAACACCAATGACAACTAAAAGGTATTTGGAATTAGATTCTCCAATACTCCCCTTTAATTTCAACCACAAAAAAATTCAACTAAGACACCTATTAGTCTATGCCTCAATGAGGTTTATAATTTAAAATTCTGATATCATTTAGATTTCCTTTTCTTTTTATTTTCTTCCAAATCATATAGCCTCTAAATTGTTTCGACTTTTTCTTTTTGTTGTAGGATTTAAATTTCATATTCTTTATTTGCTGATGTGAATCTTCCATTCTTCCATATTGTCTAAGCATGTCCTATACTTCTTCAAAAATTGGATTGTATGTGGACTGCTATCACATGTCATTTTTTGTTTTGTGATCTTCATCATCAATTATCTGCAACATAAGTTTATAATTAACAAATATTTCTCCAAGGCTCCAATACCTGAAAAATTTCATTGATGTTTTCATCATCTACGTTGTCTTCAACATTCATTTCTTCAAACTCTATGCATACCTCATCTAGACAAGGTGTTGCAAGTCATGTTTCAAGGATTTTTAGCTCTTATTCACAATCATCCCATTTACCTACACAATGGAAATCAATGGTAAGTTTAAAAATATCTACATAACCACATTAGTTATGATCCTTCTACTCTCACATGAGAGATTCCTTCTCTTCATCTACCTTTGTCTTTCTCCCTGTCTCTATTTCCTTCTCTTTGTGGGCTTCCTCCTCTACCTCGGTTTCTTTAGCTACTTCAACGAGGCTTTCTTCCACTTGTTCTTAGACTCAAGTGGGATTCTCTCACCATATAACACCATTTTGATATCATGTTTTTGTTGAATCATCTACAACCATACATCATAAGGTAACAAGTATTCATCAAATTTAACATTAGCAAATTGAATTATTGGATTGACTATAACATTGATTGTTGTAATGATAGCTTCACTGTCATCAACAAGCTTTATCGTTGGATTCACAAAATTGTCATCAACAAGCTTTGTTATTGGATTCATAAAATTATCATTAACAAAATCTGTCACTAGATTCCTCAAATTGTTATCAGTGTTATCCTCCACAATATGCTAAGGCCGAGAAGGTTGATCGAAGGAGGTAACCTCAAACCACTTGGGTTCAGCAACTAGCCCTGCTAAACTAGAGAGGAATATCTCTATGAATTTGCAGCCAATAATGACTAGAATGGGAAAAGATGTTAGGCTAGATATGCTAGGCTCAAGTAGGGTTTTAATTTTTTAGGTTTTGATGCTGGATAAGGGATGAAAACTATGTGTCTAGGTCAAAGGATCAAAGGGTTACAATAGCAGAGATATAGAGGAGCAAGATAGCAATGGTTTTGTGATGGCTTTACGGTTCGTAGGTGTAGTATAGTGTTTGAAAGAAGAAAAAGGGCTTAATGAGCATGTACACCATGAATTCATTAAGAAAGAAGGAAAATTACAAAAAATAATATTCCCATCAAAAAAGAGTTTTATGCAAAGAATTCCGCTTATAACCTTTAAGGAAAACCACTAAAGAAATGAGATATGGAAAGGAAAGATGTATATCATTCATAAAAATCTATAAAAGAGAAAATACTTCATCACAAACTCATTGCACATGAATTCCGAGATAATAGTTGCAACTTCTCCTTCGATTTCCTGAATAAAGAGTTGAAATACAAGCTACAATTGTTGTCACCTCTAATGTCCATTGACCATGAAAGTGAAATGAGTAGTAATGACCTAGCTATCCTAACCAGTGACCAATTTTTTATTGAAAACCTATTTGAAACCATAAAATTTTGCAGTACAACCCTATCAAAAATGTTGTAAGAGCATATTTGATCACAGTGATTAACAAAACTGATAGATGCTAGCAATAAGCAAGCTCTGTTATTGGATTCCTAAAATTGTCATCAGTGAGCTTTGTTGTTAAATTCATCAAATTCTTAATTCTCAACCGGATTACTCCTCTTTACACTAAAACTCTTTTTCATTTCAAAAAAGAAATCAAACATGTTTTGTTATAGCTTCAACTTTCTTGGCCTCTTTGATTTTTCCATTTGTCGAGCATTGACTCGCTATAGCTCAACTAGCAAATCGAACTATCAACATAAAGGTTGTTTGCAATAAAACCATCTTTACCGTGGCTTCCTTACTGCACAACGTTAAACAAATTAGATTATCAACTATGTGTTTAACTTTAGCTCTCGCTAACAATAACGAAATGCACCCATAGTAATTCAAGAATCTCAAATCTATTCACCTTCAATATAATATTTATTTAATTTATTCATAAGAGCAATACTGGAAAATTTCTCCGACAAACCCTTTCTTTAAAATATATTAACATATCCATTCTAATTTGAAGAGCACCCCTTTTTTAATGTTACAATGCGCACTTTTCAAAAATCTTAAATGCGTACATTTTGAAATCACTACTCTAAAAGCCATTATATAAGCTATTTTCCAAAATCACGTAAGCCATTTTTTTAATACATCTTGAAAAAAATAATACCTGAACGTAAGGAAATTAAATCATTATTGCTTAGTGTTTTTTAAGGCCTTGAAAAAAGATTTCAGAAAACCTCTTTAGTCATTGTTTTGACTTTTGGAGTTTCTTGCTTCCCATCGAAATTGTTAGAAATATTTAGGAAATTTAATTTTGGCAGATGGGCAGAGAGCTATGACTTTCACAAAGCTACTTTTGGGCAGCTAGCTTCGCGCACCACAAAGCTAGTTTTGCACATCTACCTTCACTCATAGTGGAGTTGATTTCGCGCAGCTACTTTCATACTGTGGAGCTATTTCAGAGACTTAATGAATAATATTCACTCAGCAAAAATAACAAGGTAGGTTTGGAGAAATATAATAAAAATTTAGTATTAAATTGTAAAACATGAAAATACATTCACATGAGACTGCAATTCATTTACCAAGTAAAAACTAAAATTTCACGTAGATTTGGAGAAATATAATAAAAATTTAGTATTAAATTCTAAAACATGAAAATACATTCACATGAGGCTACATCTCACTCACCAAGTAAAAACTAAAATTTCACGCAGAATAACACACAGTAAGATACTGTAATTGATGTTTTCACGGGCCCACCAAAATTTGCTCCACCATTTTCTCCCCATATACTTGCGCTCTCTTTCTCTAACCTCTTACTCTCTAACCTATTACAAAATGACTTTTACATTCATATATAACTCAACATACGATTTTATGTTTAATTCATGACAGAGCAAAGTGATTAATATGATGTTGTTGAATGTAATCAGAATCACGCAGGTGTTTATGGAGTGTGGGCAATTGTCTTTGAATGAATTCTTGGCCATATCTATTTACCAATGTACATTGACAGCTTTAAATTCTTTTCTACGTTTCAGAATGGTTCACGCCTGGCTTCAATCCTTACATCTTCAAATAGAGACGCAACCTACAAAAATACATCTGAAAAGCATGGTTGTTGTCAAGCTGTTTATTGTGGTGGTTGGGATTATTATTTCCAACACTTCCCCTTAATCACAATTGCCTCCATTGACAATTTCCAAATAGTTTATGAGATAAACAAAACTTTCACCTGCCAACGGCTTTGTGAAAATACTAGCAAATTGTTCCTGTGACCTGTAGTGTTGCAACACAATTTCATCATTGTTAATCAACTCTCTAATAAAATGATATTTAGTATCAATATGATTGGTCCTCTTGTGGAAGACATAATTCTTTGACAATGCAATTGTTGAGGTGTTGTCACAGAAAATAGTTGTCACTCCCTCTTGGTCATGATGAAGATCGCTCAACATCCTTCTCATCGAAACTGCTTGACACGCTACTGCTGTTGATGCGACATATTTAGATTCTATTGTTGACAGTGACACTATTGGCTACTTCTTGGAGGCCCATGAAATGGTTCCGGAACCTAAAATGAGAAACATATCTTGATGTGCTCTTTCTCTCATCGACACTACTTGCATAATCACTCTAAGCGTAACCAACTAGCCTGAAATCACTTTTTGATGTGTACAAAACACCATATTGTTTTGTCCCATTGACATACCTCGGAATCATTTTCGCTGCTTGCCAATGTGTCTCCTTGGGTGTCTCCATGAACCTCGACACCAAACTTACTACATACATTATATCTGGCCTAGTGGCGATCAAATACATCAAGCTTCCTATCATGCTTTTGTATAATGTTGAATTGACGTTACTGCTGCAATATTATTTGCTCAACTTCAACCCTATGACAGCTAGAGTGGGTGCTGCAAAATTTCTGCCACATACTTTTCTTGAGAGATAAAAATGCCATTTTCTATTTGCTTCACTTCTATGACTAAAAAATATCTTAACAATGGCAAGTCAGTTATTTCAAATTCACTCTTTATGACTTGTTTGAAATCAGTCATGAGGAAATCATCACTGCCTGTAAAAATCAAATCATATACATATCAGATGATAATGAGAATCTCACCTTCACTCTCTTTCGTATAAAGAGTAGGCTCACCATCACATTTGTCGAAACCATTTTCCGATAGGTAAGCATCTATCCTACTGTACCATGCACACAGTGCTTGCTTCAACCCATAAAGAGCTTTCGTCAACCAATATACTTTGTCTTTGTTGGACACCTAATCCTAAAGGGTTAGTGTGGATGCCGAACTGACTAAGTAGTCCAAGGGACCTTGGGATCTGAATCCCAACGGTCACCAAATGTACTATAAATGTATATCAGATTGTTAATAAAAATTGCATTGCAAGATTTATCTTTCCATTTGTTTCTAGTTAACCATGTCTGTTTAACATGGTATCAGAGCCATGATGTGTGGCCTATGTAGTTGCCTTGAATAGTACTGGTCTGTTTCATTCTGCCTGCCTGCTCTTCTGAATACCTCTGACTGTCATAAACCTTTGAAAAGAAAAGAGCATCATTACACCTGCTCCTCTGTCCCACACCTGAAGCTCCATACATGAATATAACGTTTGCCTGCTTGAAGACTGCTACCTGACTCCTCTGCTGGCGCTGTCTGCTGTGGCACCTGCCTGAAGACTTTGTACCTAAGCGTTTTCATTCAAGGCGCTGAGCGTTGAATAATCTGCTCTCTGCGCTATAATCTGGGTAATGCTTGAAAATATTTTCATGGTATTAAAACCAACGGCCAAATTTAGTTTTAAATACTGTGCGTTCCTGGTGTGCATTGACTACTGTAATGAATTATAAAATGGCTGATATATATTTTGAGTAGTGCAATTACGTGCTCACATAATTAGGTGGATATTAAATAAGTGTGAAGAGCCTTTTAAGTGGATACTAAGTTATATGCGTTGGTTATGTTAAAGTGTGGATATGGTTCACACATTTTATGCATTCAAATGCTGGAACAGATCTACCAGAGAACATTTTGGTTGTGCAGAAGTAATTGATAAAATAATGGACAGAGTATATGCAAATGGCAGAAAGAAGCGTTTGAATATGGCAGAAAGAAGCGTTTCAATGCGCTAATTACGGTTAAGATATGCATTATATTGAAGCAGACGTGAGACAGAGAGGTTACAAGAACGCATAGATGTATCATGTATTGTGTCGATTGCATGGTGCGTGATGGGAAATAAAGGAAATCTAAAAGGTTGAATGTTACTCTACCTGCAAAATCTGAAGCGTTATGATAGGTACATGGCATACGTTACACTCCAAACTTCAAGGCAGAGCATATGCCAGACCTGAGAGGTTTTATGTCTATTCATTGAATTTCCAAAGACCATAATAGTTTGATTCTCTTGCTTGCTATGGCATCTGCTAGATAACGCCTTGAATATCGTTGCCTACCTATACAAACCCTTCATTCCAGAGAATGATTCATATTTACAGGTTGTGGAAATGAAGTATGCGTTGAGTGTGCAAAATATATGCCAACGGTCCAAAGAGAGGTTGCAATGGATAATAGAGTCTAAAAATAGTATTTATTAAGAGTTGAGAATGACAGTTATCAGTCTTGCTGTAGGTAGAGAAGTACAGATGACAGGGATACAGAGATAAAAAATGTCAGTGTCGTTGGTGGACGGTGTTTGGTTTGGACCCATGCACAAGAAGTTGAGGCCAGAGGCTCGTGAATCATCGTTTGAAGGATGTATTGCAATATGTAAAGAATTGTGATGTCAAGATGGAGTGCCCAAAAACTTGTGAAATATTGTTTGCAATCATACAAATCAGCGTTGTCTGCACCCATTCAAGTGACGAAAAATAAGCGCACATACATGGAAATCTACGTATAAATCTTCTCAGTATAAAGCATGGTGCAAGTTAATGGAGTTGGAGACCACAGACGGTTTTGAATTGGCGTGCAGCGCGACGTTGTATCGTTAATTTTAATTGATATTGAATCGATTTAAATCGTGGTTTATCACTGTAACGTGGCCGAACTCTACAAACTAACATTTTCAACGCCCATCGCCGAGCAGCAAAGCTTGTCAAATTCACGCTTTTCAAGTTTCCTGCCCAGAAACTCAGTGAGGTAGAAAAAGTACCGCTCGGATCGCTCAGGACCAATTTTCTTCTCAATCTGAGCCCTCAACTCCAAAGTATTTATACGGGAAGGCTGCTCTCGGGGTGGCTCCACCTTGGTCACAAGTACCTGAAGAATTCCAAGATGCTGTGTGAGTTTTGATCCATTGTATTTGCTCTACTGAAAAAAACTTCTCAAAGGTTTTGCGCTTAGCAATAGGACTCAGAACAGATGAAGATGCACTTACACGGGTGGTTGTAACACGGGCAGAGGTTGACATGAAACATATCAAAGAGGCATATGCTAAGAGGACCAGCAAGACTTTGGAACATGCAATAGCATCCGACACCTCTGGAGATTATCGGGAATTTTTGCTTACATTGATAGGCAAAGATCATGCTTAAGCTCTGAACGCCTGAGGAAGGCTGTTGAAGGGTGGGGCGATCTTACATGGTACTAAACTGATCGAGTTCAACAGATTTCATTAAATTCAAAGATTATGTAGCACGACAGAATACTGCCCTTCGCCTTGTGAACTGTACTTCCTGCAAACCAAGGCTTTCTTCATACAATCTCCGGCACCAAACTTTGTACCAGTAAAAATTAGTAGCCAGAGGAATTCATACTATATAATTCGCCATTTTTTTTGCCGATTTGGCAACTGCTTCTGAGGATTTCCATGATACCGGCAGTGTCCAAGCTTGCCTGAAAATTGTTCATAAGGATGACCTATAAAAACAAATAGTTGAATATCAAAATATCTATACCTTGCTACTGAAATCCTTTGAATAGAAATTTGTGCAAGTGTGAGTTGTAAGCGTCGGTCAAATCTTTATGCACATTGAAGAAAAATGGCCAAACTTGAAGATACATTAAAGTTATTGAATATCTTAATTCATTCCACTATTGATGAGATGGTCAAAGTTAACAAAGAAATTCTCTTTGACATCCAAACCTCTCTGCAAACTGCACATGAGAATATTGAGTTTTTGCAGCTTGAGACAAAGCTGCAGCAAGAAGAACTACAACAATGGAGTCATCTTTCTGAACCTGTTTCTGTTCAGAAGATTGGAACAAACTCCCATAAACAGCAAGTTAATAATGCAACAGTTGTACATGCAGATGCACAAACTCAGTCTGCACTTCCCAAGCCCATCATCAGACCTTGGGAACAGCTTGTCCACAACAAGCACAGAACCGGTCTTGGATATGACAAGGTCTTGTCCTTTCATATTCCAGACTACTCAAAACCCATTCAGTTTCAGAGTGCTGGTTTCATTCATGACAGTTCACCTGCTCCTCATGATAGTTTAGCGTCAGCTGTTCCAGACTCTGCCCCTCTTCCACAACAACAACAACAACAGATTCTGAAATGCCAACACTGTGATCGAGTTGGCCATTTGAAAGATCACTGTTTTGATCTTCATCCATGTAAGCACTGTCATAAAGCCACCCACTCTTCACACAGATGCTTCAGAAACAAACGTCTTGCAAGAACAAAGATTCATCTAGGATGGATCGCTTCTTGGCAATGGGCATCAACAGCCAAGAAGATATTCCAAACACATGTCAGAACTTGTTCAAGAATATTGAACAGTCTTGCAGTTGAGTTTTCTCCATCATCTCACCTTGTATCTGACAGGGGGGGAAATGATGGTCATCTACAAGCTTCAAAGCCACATCAAGCGAGCCTAAGCCACAACCTGCCACACCAGCTTCAGAGTTGTAGCCAGAGACAAAGATGCCTGAACATGCCTTCAGTTAGCGATGTAGGACACTTCCTCTAGCAGAAGCCTTCAGCTTCTTGCCAGTTTTGGAAGAGTTCAGGAGAACAAAATTGAGAACACTTCCTCTAGCAGAAGACTTACAGCTTCTTGCCAGTTTTGGAAGAGTTCGAGGAATTGCATAAGCATTCCAGAGTTGTTGGTCATCCTTAAACCATCACAGGTTGAGACTTCCCTTTACAGGTTGAAGTTTTACCTTTTAAGTGGGGTGAGGCCTCCCTTTTATGGTTGAAGGTTTCCCTCTTTAAAACAATAGGATCACTTCCTCTAGCAGAAGACTTACAGCTTCTTGCGAAGTTTGGAAGAGTTCCGGGAACTACACTAAGCGTTCCAGTGTTGGTTGCTATCCTTAAACCACCGCCCTTTTTTGCCAACATTTCATAGAGCACATTCAGCCTTGTGCTGCCATGCATTATTGCACATTTTGTATTACAGCTCTTTTCTTGGACTCATACATAACCCTTCGGATTAAGGGGGGGAATGTTGGACACCTAATCCTAAAGGGTTAGTGTGGAAGCCGAACTGACTAAGTAGTCCAAGGGACCTTGGGATCTGAATCCCAACGGTCACCATATTGTACTATAAATGTACATCTTTTGTGAATAAAAATTGCATTGCAAGCTTTATCTTTCCATTTGTTTCTAGTTAACCATGTCTGTTTAACAGTCTTCTTAGCCTTCGATCTCATAACCAAGTGGTTGCACGACATACAATTTCTCTTTTAGCACTCCATTCAATAACATTGATTTTACGTCCATTTAATACACTCTCCATTTGTGCTACATGACAATCACCACAATTGCACACACTGTCTACATCCGCGAGATTGGTGCCAACGTCTCCATGAAATCTCTTCCATGCTTTTGCTTGTATCCTTTGACAATTAGCCTTGCTTTGTGCCTTTCAATCTTTCCCTCAAAGTTGCTTTTGGTCTTATAGACCCACTTCACTCCAAAAACATGTTTTCCTTTCGAAAGGCTCACTAACTCCCATGTGTCATTCTTTTTTATTGCTTCTATTTCTTCCTCCACTGCTGCAACCCATTTTTCTTTTCTCACTGCATATTCAAATTGGATTGGGCCATCTATATGACAAAATAATGCAAATAAAGAATTTAGACCTGCACCACTATCAACTTCATCTTGCTCATAAATTTCATTTCAATTTCTGAACTTTGGCATTCTTGTGCTTGCTGAAGATGGGCTTGACATGTCACTTGATGTCACGCTTTCTGGTGTGCTTGGAGAAGAACTTTCTTGGCTGTGCGAAACTGTCCTATTATTTGTTGATGGCGTTGCTTGTTGCCTGCTTTACTGTGCTTGAATAGGAGTAGAGGGAGTCACTGTTAATGAATTACTTGATGTTGTTAATTCCTCTTTGTCCTCACGTGGTATGCATGGTTTGACATTGACTGCCTTTTCTAAACTTCCATCACATGCTTCCTCTTCTATGAAGTGCACATCTTTACTAATTATGAGCTTCTTGGTTGATGAATTGTAGATCTTGTATGCCTTGGATTCATCACTGTATCCAACAAATATACATTTCTCCCCCTTGCTATCCAACTTCTTCCTTAACTCATCTGGGACATGTGCATATGCCACACATCCAAAAACTTTCATGTGAGTGACATTTTGCTTTCTTCCACTCCATGCCTCTTCAAGAACAATGTTTTGGACACTTTCAGATGGACATTATTCAAGATATATGCTGCAAAAGCAATACCTTTAGCTCGATAGTCATTTTGCAAATGCTTTACCTTCAACATACTCTTTGCCATCTCCATAATGGTCATATTCTTCCTTTTCACCACACCATTTTGCTGTAGTGTATATCTTGTTGTAAATTTCTTATTTATTTCATGTGCCCTACAAAATCGAAGGAAGTCATTTGAGATGTATTCTCCACCTCTCTTAGTCCTAAGGACTTTGTTGTAGTGTCTACTTTTCTTTTCAACAAGAACCTTGTATTGGCGAAAGCGCTCAAACACTTCACTTTTCTGTTTTAGGAGAAAGACCCATGTCTTTCTTGTGTAGTCATATATGAAGCTCAATACATAGTGACTCCACCAATTGATAGTATCTGCATTGGTCCACATAAATTTAAGTGAACAATCTCCAAAGGTGCCTTTGCCCCCACTGACTTTCCTGCTAGAAATATCTCTCTATGTTGCTTACCCAAGATACCTCGTTCACATATGTTGTCTATTTTTTCTATGAGTGGCAGTCCCTTCATGCCTTTCTTATGTAGCAAATTCAAACCTCCAAAGTTGAGATGTCCAAATCTAATTACCATAACCAGTTTTCATATTTTACCTCTGCTTGAAAGTTTACTTGTGTGACAACTACCTCTTTTTTTCCATCTTCTTGTGAGTTCATAAATAGTTGCTTTTGTGCACCTTCTTTCTACAAATATGATATTATTTTTAGGGGAAACATTCTATTGTTTTTCATGTGAACCTTTCCAAACTGATGTCTGCTTGGATGCCTATCCAAAATTGTGCACACATCATTTTTCCACCTCTGTGTGGCATTCTTGGATGCTTCTTCCACCTCTGTGTGGCATTCTTCCTCTTCCTCTAGTATATGATCTTTCTCTGCCTTGACCTTTGACCAAATGATACTTGTGTCTTGAAAACATGCTCCAATGAGGAGTTTGCTACTCTATTGTTCATGAGAAATTAGTGATGCATTAAGCTCATCCACTCAGAACTGTGAGAGACCCTTTGTCTCTTCTATGGCCACAATAATGTCCTCAAACCTTGTTAGCAAATTTCTCAAAACATTCTCAACTATTATTCTTTCCTCAAGTGTCTCACCATGAGACCTGATTTGAATAACCACCCCACTTACATGTGTAAAAAACTAAGTCTATATTCTGAGGCTCTTTCATACAAAGTGTTTCAAAATCTCTTCTGAACATTTGTTGCTTTGTTATCTTCACTTTTTCCATGTCTTAGTAGGTTGTCTAGAGGGTGTCCCATGCTTTTTTAGACTTTGTTGTTGCTGCAAAACTTGGGAAAATACTTTCATGAACTACTTGGAAAATATAAAAGAGGGCTTTTGAATCCTTCTTCCTGTTATCCCTTAACACATTTTTTTCTTGTTGAGATATGGCATTGTATGCTACCGCATTTGCTGGTTCTTCAAAACCATTCTCTACCAAATCTGAAATGTCTTGAGAAGAAAAGAGGGCGTTCATTGTAATAGCCCAATAATCATAATTTTTTCCATTAAACTGAGGTATTTGAGGATTAGTGAAGCTCGTCCTTATGCTGCCATTCCTGAGCATAACAAATATTTCTACATGGTGGTAAATATGCTAAAAACGATGTACCCTCAAGATAATTCTTAGTGCTAGTACAAACACTTATTTTTACACTAACAACAATTAACCCACTCTAACACCATGTTAGAAATATTTATGAAATTTAATTTTTGTGGAGGGGTAGAGAGCTACTACTTTAGTGAGGCTACTTTCGGGCAGCTAGCTTCGTGAACCACGAAGCTACTTTCACACATGTACCTTTGCTCACCACAGAGTTGATTTTGGGTAGCAACCTTTAGGCAACATGGAGCTATTTCAGAGACTTAATTAATAATATTCACTTATGGAAAAAATAACAAACAGAGCTGATTTTGGGTAGCAACCTTTAGGCAACACAGAGATATTTCATAGACTTAATTAATAATATTCACTTATGGGAAAAATAACAAGGTAGATGTCAAACAACACAATAAAAACTTAGTATTAAATTCTAAAACATGAAAATACATTCACATGAGGTTGCGGTTCATTCACCAAGTAAAAATTAAAATTTCAAATGGAATCACTCACAGTAAAATATTGTAACTTTTGTTTTCACACGCCCACCAAAATTTGCTCCACCATTTTCTCCCCAAGAGACTTGGGCTTTCTTTCTCTCTAATCTATTACTCTCTAACCTATTACAAAATCACTTTTACATTCGTATATAACTCAACATACGATTTTACATTGAATTCATGAGAGATAAAAATAATTAATATAATGTTGTTGAGTATAATCAGAATCCTGCAGGTGTTTCTGGAGTGTGGGCAATAGTGAATGAATGCTTGTCCATATCTATTTGCCAAAGTACATTGACTGCTTTAAATTCCTTGCTGCAGTGTGGGCAATAGTGTTTGAATGAATGCTTGTCCATATCTATTTACCAAAGTATATTAACTGCTTTAAATTCCTTGCCGCCTTTTAGAATGGTTCACGCTTGGCTTTAGTCCTTCCATTTTCAAACAGAAACGCAACCTGCAAAAATATGTCTAACAAATATGGCGCTGCTGTCAGACTGTTTATTTTAGTGGTTGGAATTATTATTTTCAACAAAAATTTCAATAAAGCTTTAAAAAACACTAACCTCCTTGGGAATTCTGCGCACATGAAAAAAGTCGATCTAGACTTAACATGTACGAGAGACGACTTAATTTGTATGAGAGATGACTTGGAGGGACTCGTAAACTTTGAAGAAAAATCTCCCCTTTTCTAAATTTAGCTACGTCGTTTGCGTATCCCCAGAGAGAGGAAGACTTCATAGGTTTGCACACTGTTTACACTCACGGGGTCCATCACAGCTAAAGTTTTGGCAATGTCTGAAGTTTCCACAATTTTGTGCACTTTTTTTGGCTGGTGTGTGAAAGTTACGCATTGGGATTTATCTGCATGTGTTAAAGTGACGCAATTCTCTTTCTTCATAGGGTGCAATTCAAGTTTCTTTTGCACTTGTGTCCTTGGACTCTCAGGGCCCTTGCTTTTTATTTCTGAGAACACAATAAAGCGAAACATTGTTCTTTCTGGAATCTTAGGCAATTTGGTTTCTTCCCTCTGCAGCACTCATGGAGTCTTACACGGCCTAAGCTCTGATACTATGACAAAGAATGAAGAAAAATGTGAAGCAAAAGATTACTCTAAAATAAAATAACATTAAATGCATCAATAATAAATAACTATGACTGCAGTGAAAATGGAGTCTTACACGGCCTAAGCTCTGATACGATGACAAAGAATGAAGAAAAATGTGAAGCAAATGATTACTCTAAAATAAAATTACATTAGATGCATCAATAATAAATAACTATGACTGCAGTGAAACTTAATCGAATTAAACTAACTAAAATTGAACTAGAGTAACAACATGGAATTAGATTCTCCCATACATATATTTATCTAATATAAAAAAAGGCAAAATTATTAACTTCCAATTTTTTATTATTAATTAATTTTATGTCGCCAAAAAATTACACATTAATAAGTTTGACAAAGTCATATATATATAAATATCTATAACATTTATAATTAAAGGTAATTGTTTTCTCATTATTTTATAATTAAGGTAACTGTTTTCTCATTATTAATGGATAAAAACTACTTATTATTATTATTAGTAGATTAGGTTATAACTCAAAAAAAAAATTTAGATTAACTATAAAATTGTTTGCATTTTATTATTTTTAATTTCATTGAATTGATATATAGTAAAACTAAACATTTTTTCTTATTAACAAGAAAGGTTAATAAGTTTTTGGCAATTGGTTTTATTCTTACAAAGATTCTCACAAAGTTAGAGTTGGTTTTATTCACACACAGATTCTCACAAAGTGAAAGCTAACCACACAAGCATTTGTTCTCCGCACATGCTTCTTCTTGCACAACCACTTTTATACAATTTCATGCACACAACCACATCCACATAATTTCTTTGGCAATAGGTTTCTCCCACAACTACCTCCTCACTCAATAATATCATTATGTCAGTGATGAAATTTAAAACTATTAATACATTTTTAAATAATAATTAAAAAAATATATATTTATTATTTTAATGAAAACATACTTATATATAATTCATAGATTTAAATTATGAATAAGGGGGGTCAATAGAATTTCCTGCTGAAAATTAAAACTGACACTTTCAAATATGTTAAAAAGATTTGTGCCCAATAATAATAGTCATTAGATTTAAAATTATTAAAATATGTACTAAAAGATGATGTACCCAATAATAATAGTCATTAGATTTAAAATTATTAAAATATGTACTAAAAGATGATGTACGCAATAATAATAGTCATTAGATTTAAAATTATTAAAATAGGTACTAAAAGATGATATACCCAATAATAATCATTAGATTTAAAATTATTAAAATATGTACTAAAAGATGATGTACCCAATAATAATAGTCATTAGATTTAAAATTATTAAAATATGTACTAAAAAATGATGTACCCAATAATAATAGTCATTAGATTTAAAATTATTAAAATAGGTACTAAAAGATGATGTACCCAATAATAATAGTCATTTAAAATTATTAAATAAGTACTGTTACAATAGGAATTTTCTTGCTTCAAAATTAAAACATGACACTTTCAAATATGTACTAAAAGATGATGTGCCAAAAAAATGGTCTTGTGGAGCCAAGAACGTACTTGAACATGACACTTTCAAATACGTACTAAAGGATGATGTGCCCAAAAATGGTCTTGGTAGTATGGTATTCCCAAAGGAAGCAATACGAATTTTGAATTACCATTTATAAACACTAGGGTCAAGTCAACCGTCTTCTGTAAGTGACTTCGACTTTTTCGTAAGGTTGATACACGATGTGTTGTCAATAGAAAAGATTGTGGATTACAATATTGATTCAAGATGAGCAAGCCCAGCCATGTACGCCACCCATTCAGTCTATTGAAACCGTTATCACTGTAGAAGAAGAAATGTAGAAGAGAAATTAGATTGTAGTATAATCTTGGGTTGCGAGGTTAACTTTAAGGCTTTTGTGAATTGGCTGTAAGTCATTGAAGCATATCCTTCCTGAACACCATTTATTTTTCTATAAACTATGTAGATCTAGAAATTAGATGTGCTAAAGTTCTATTAGTTGCTTCAGCTTTACGAACAATCTATCCAATGCAAATATACAACACCTTGCTATATTAACACTGCAAAAAATGAACGGGAATTGGGTTTAGCTCGTGGGGGTTTATAATTGGTATGGATGTCTGTTAAAAGTCATTGAAGTGGTACACATAACTGCTTTGAACAATGCAAAGTGTAGGAAAACCAATGCAGACTTCAATCAAGTTTGCCCATCATCAAGATGCCGTGTAATTTAGAGGTGGAGCAGTCGATAATAAAACTCCAATTCACCATTTGCAAACTCCTCACAATGATAATAAAATAACCCTCTACACAATAGGTTAATTAAATAACTTTTTGCACAATGGGTTTGATAATAAAATAATGCTCTGCAAAGGGTTAATAAAATAACTGTTTGCAAAATGGGTTAACGATGTGTTGTGTGGAGATTTCCATTGTTGCGAGGTCTGGAATAACTCCCTAGAATGAAAGTCTCCGCACAATCGAAACTAAGATCTTTCACTACAATGGTCTCCAAAATGGGTTAACGATGTGTTGTGTGGAGATCTCCATTGTTGCGAGGTCTGGAATAACTCCCTACAATGAAAGTCTCCGCACAATTATCATTGTGCGGCACAATTATCATTCCGCACAATGGGCTCCGCACAATCGAAACTAAGATCTTTCCCTACAGTGGTCTCCGCACAATCGAAACTACGATACATCAAGCTTATGGGGCGTGGAACACGGCAACCAATAAATCCCATGCTATAGGGCCTTTATTAGTCTTTAAGAGTACTTTTTTCTCTGCAGTGTCTGTGTGAAGTACACCTCTGCATTTGCGGATCATTATACATGGGGACTCCCGTCTCTTCTGTTTGTCGGCAAGAAAATAAAGCGACCAAATTATTTCCGGTCACTGCTCCATGACCATACAATACCGACGAGAACGCGGCTCATGGCCATACCATACATGATACTGCCCATAAATACCAGGGTATACGATACAATATACGCATTAATGACAGGCTAATTTGAAATTTGATTTTGAATTTATTTACCCGCTCATTCGATGTTCGAATTTGAATTTGAATTGGAAAGGGTTTCGCGTGGGGAGGAGCGTTGGTTGGTCTCCTTTCCTGACACTGGAACTTTCCAGTCATACCCCCGTTCGGCATTCCGAATGGCGCAGTAATGGAAGCGGACATTAGTCCTACCGGTTCGTTTTCTGAATCTTGAGTTTAAGTCAATGGTGGATTTTGGCAATGGAATATTTTAAAATTAGTACACTGTGAATTATCATATTATTTTCGAATCCATGGCCTTGCCTCGATCAAGACCATATGCCCCTTTCTTAATATATATAAATTCTTTAAAACTTTTGATTTAGTAATATTATTATTCAACTGTGTTTTGTTTTGCAGGAAAAAAACTCAGAAGTGAGCGAAGCGAAAAGGAAGCTGCGCATTGGCAACTCAGAGGGAGGACCTTTAAAATGCAAGCAAAGCCAATAACTCGAGCTGTAGACAATTCCGGCACGCATTCTTTGCCCGCCCCCAGACTGAAGAAGCACCGCATCGCCGGGGATTCGGATGGTCCATAGAAATTTGTGCCAAAACATAATAATTTAAATGTATACCGTGAACTCTTGTGCGCTTTTCATTCGGATAGGTGCATGTTAACCGCAAAGCGGCTCGAGATTCTTCGTGCCGTTGGACTTTAACTGGGTATCACTGAATCTGTAGTCGCTATCCAAGAGATAGTCCTCTCCGCTTCCGCTTCTAGTTCTGGTTGTGCAGCTTAATGGTTGTAATGTTATTGCAATATTAAATAATTAATATTTGTTTAACATTATTTTTAGAATTATGTATATTATTTTTAACCAATAAAATATTTGCGTATTTTAATTTTTTAATTTCATCTATTTAATCTCAAATTATATGATTATGGTAAATAAATTTTGAAATATGTTTTTTAAATTTTTGAATATGTATATTTTTTTGAATTTAACATTTTTTATATGTATGATTAATTCTTTAGAATAAAAGGATTATGTGGTATATCATTAAATCTGGGCTACTGTAAAGGTAAAATAAGTATTTCAACCACTATTTTAATTATAAAA